>JAIPMN010179274.1:0-12008 GCA_020650975.1 Apostichopus californicus
AGTCTGTCATTTTTCCGATTTGGTCAATTGAATTGGTAAACAAATGGCATTTGAGAATTTTGTATGATAGATAGTATTGTAAGGCGTGGTGAAAGCATGGTAACTCTGATGTAATGTGTGGTGAATGCACAGTATTCCTTATGGAGCTAAATATTCACTGTGGTGAAAAACGTGTGCTGAAATAAAAACCATGGTAAATACATGATAATTTTGATGTAAAGTGTGGTGAATGTAGGGCCTTTTACCGCGGTAAATTTGTGGTGAATGTGTGGTAACAGCATGGTAAATGCAGGGTAAATTTTATGTAAATTTACCATGGTATACCATGGTAATACTGTAGACGCTGGCCGGAGCTAAATTAAAGTTAATATCAGGGACCTGCCACTGGCAGTCACACTTGGAAAAACTATAAAGTAAACGAAATAATGTAATAAAGACGACACAGTCCGTGCGTTACTTTAACAAAATATATATCCGTCTCCTCTCGTGGTCTACACAGAAGTCCTTGCCTCAGTTTTACAGAGGCAAGACTTTTACATAGTTCATTGCACATTGTGAATTGGGTATAAATAGTTGGCAAGCATTTAAAATAGTTAGTCAAATTAGCTAGTTGCCTTTAACCCAGTCGTTTATAATTGAATGCAGTTTTCAGTCGTTATTTTACTTTCTACAATACCATGGTTTACCATGTCCATAGGGCCAAAATACCATGGTATACCATGGTAACTTACCACACATTTACCATGCTTTTACCATGGATGTACCATGGTATTACCATGGTAAAAGTGTGGTAAGTTACCATGGTAAAAGTATGGTAATTTTTTACCTCGGTAGTCTGTCATTAGCCTTCTGCGTAATGGCACATCGTCAATGTTCCTTAGATAGTTCCCAATGTCAAAGGCCATAGTTAGTGGCCACTTTCTTATCGACCCCCTTCCCTTTCCCATCCTTCTGTTAATTTCACACGGTCCGGCAACTTGCCTTCTTGAGTCTCTAGCATGGAATCATAATGACCTGATTTCGCGATTTCCTTATCATATTGTGTATCACCAACATTAAGGTCTGGCATTCGCTTCGCGGCGAAAACGAGAGCTAGAAGTTCGTCCTTTCGACCAGACAATATTACTTTTCGCTTTCTTAAAAAATCCTGAGCATTTCAACATTCCATAGTTTGATATCATCAGTCGATGTTTCCTCCTCCATCGCGAAAAATAGCAAATTATTAACCAAGAAAACAGTACAGTACGAGTGCTCTCTCAGTACAAACGCTTAGCGTCCGTACATACTGTACTGTAGCCTGTGACAAGTACATTTATGTAGCTGATCAATATGAGCTACCGTACTTGCTCGTTGTAGTACACACTACGAGTCTGCGCACTCGGAAGAAGATGGCGACGGAAGTACATTAATAAACCAAGTCTGTTACTTGTTGGGCGTTTTGTCTCTGAAGGTCGGTGGGCGTATGTACTTTTTTGGCTCGCTTGACCTGAGTTTTGTTTGTAATGGGATGGTTCGGTAGTGCCGTTTGGCCGTGACGTTTTGTATCCCGCATGGCGGGTCACGTAAAAACCACCAACTCTGTTACTAAATAAATGATCGCCTCCTGTATTCTTTATACGACACGCTCGACGGCCACACACTGAAACATAGCCTAGGGACGCTAAGCGTTTTTGTGATTTTCATTCACAAATGACCTTTTGACAGATGACGTCATCACAGGCCATCGCTAACTCCGAAGTGACTTATTGGGCATTTCCCTAGGGAATTCTATGGGGGTTTTTTTTGGGAAAGGGATATATTATATACTTTATTGGGGATTGTGCTTTTACGTCACCCGCCATGCGGGATCCAAGACGTCACGGCCAAACGGCACTACCGGATCATCCCATTCTCATAAACGAAACTCAAGTCAAGCGAGCCAACAAAATAAATATGCCCGCCGACCTGCAGAGACAAACACCCAACCACCCACTCAAACATTCCAAAAAACACAAAAGGACGTCCAGCTCGCAGTGAAACGAAACACTTCTCCCCAGCGTACCACCGTCCAAAAAAGGCAGCCCCAAATAAGCGGCGAAAATCGCCTTCAACATGAAGGCGAATGTCACACTTCACCGCCTACAGGACTGCCTGCCAACTGGCAAACTTTCCCCTAAAAACCACATCACATCTATTCCTCCAAACAAGTTTTTTCACAATAGAGCCAAACGAAAATAGTACAGTGCAAGACAGTCCCGTCAGACTCCCTTTCCTTTTTCGTGTCTTTTTCCCTACTTCATTCTTTGGTTTATACACCATGGTGTTATTGTAAGTACGATTGTTACATGTAACTGTACAAGTAGTATTATTTATGGTGTGTCCCGTCAGGCGGGTGAAATATTATTTTTTTCCATATTTGTGATGCAGCAAGAGGACCCTTTTTTGTTATGAATCAGTATCTGCTTATTTATGGTTGCATGTTGTAGTGCATTGACGGAAGTGTGGTGCACTGCAAAAGTTGGATCAATTAGGCCTTCCAGGAGCAGCGTACCAAAAATTTGCTCTGTTGAGTGACGCGGTTTGTTAATTTTTTATATTGATATTGTGTTCAAGTAACAAACAGCCCCCAAAAAGACAAACAAACAGTTCTCGAGGTAACATTCTTTTCGAAAGAGTCTGGTGTCTGCAGCACTAATATACTATAGTGGGTTTTTTTTGTCCCGTCAGACGGGTGGAGTTGATTTCAATACGTAGTTCAGTGTTAATATACACTCCCTTTCTTTTTTCGGGAGGAGCCGTTATGCAAATCGCGTTCGCGAGTACCATGCATGTGTACGATCGGTAATGTTGATAAACTTTTTCGACGGAGCGCGGGCAAAAGGACTTGTATAGTACTATACTAGTGCTTCAGTCAGTGGCGCGTAACCAAGGGGGCGTGGGGGGCGATAGCCCCCCCATGAAAGCTTGTCGTCGCCCCCCCACTGGGATCTTGGGTGTCGACAAAAAAGTACATGTGCGAAAAATATATCATTCATCTGAATGGTTTCGAATCTCCATGATGACCACTCATGAACGACCCTTCGACCGCGGACCGGCAGTAGGCTATAGTTGCTGAAAAACCGGACGTGACATAGCGCATAGGCTGGGTTTTCACTTCTGGGACGTACCCTGATGCTCTTAAAACCGCGAAAAACCAAATTTTCAAGGAGACAATACTATTGCTGAGAATCAGTCTATCACCCTAATAATGTTTCACACGCAATCTTTGATCATGTCAGTTTGACATATAGTTGGTCATTCAGTTTGTTACCTGGCTGAAAGCCCAGTCAATCTTTCCTTATTTTGCACGCGCAATTTGCAGATTTGTCGAAAATGTCAATGCCGGTGTCAAACTCACAATTTTGTGGTATGACTCCCAAGACGGCAATTCGAGAAACTCACATGCAGTCGCGGCGGATAGCTTCCTTCGCCTATAGTATGTCCGGGGACATATTTTGGGGCATGGTTCCCCGGGTAAAAAATTACCATACTTTTACCATGGTAACTTGCCATCCTTTTACCATGGTAATACCATGGTAGATCCATGGTAAAAGCATGGTAAATGTGTGGTAAGTTACCATGGTATACCATGGTATTTTGGCCCTATGGACATGGTTAACCATGGTATTACCATGGTATACCATGGTAAATTTACATCAAATTTAACCTGCATTTACCATGCTTTTACCACACAGTCACCACAAATTTACCGCGGTAAAAGGCCCTACATTCACCACACTTTACATCAAAATTAACATGTATTTACCATGGTTTTTATTTTAGCACACGTTTTTCAACACAGTGAATATTTAGCTCCATATGGAATACTGTGCATTCACCACACATTACATCAGAGTTACCATGCTTTCACCACGCCTTACAATACTATCTATCATACAAAATTCTCAAATGCCATTTGTTTACCAATTCAATTGACCAAATCGGAAAAATCACAGACTGACGTTAACCCTAATAATAGCAACAGCCAATCAGAGAATACCTCATGAAACCAAAACAACTGCAACTGGAAGATTTAGCTGCAGCCATTTCATCTGCATGCTCATGCGAGAGTCACAACGGTAAAGATCTGTGAGTTGCTTCGAACAGAATAACATGGAGGGTATTTGGAACTGGAAGCACGAGAAGTTGATTTATATATTTCCAAGAGAGAAGAAACAACTCTGAACACAGCATGCGCTGCGTGTCTTGCGTAGGCCCTATATTAGTGTGTAATATCTAGGTCTACTACAGATCACACATAAATAAAGTAGAACATCGTCAACTGTGATTTCAGAAAAAACTTTATTGGAAAACATTTATCAATGTATAAAATCAAATCAATTATTCAAATTCAGCACCATATCAAGCTTCTGGCTCTACTGGCTGCTTCCTCTTAAAAGTCTTCGTCGCATTTGAGAATTTATATCGGATCATACCCCTGACCTCACTGGATGTCTTGCTGGGGAAGGCCTTCAGCACTCGAACTGGGAATAGGAAAGAATGAAGACTGGAAAGTCAAAGATTTCCGTTGAACAGAGTACAATATGAGCCAATTCCGTTTCCAATGTGAGCAGGCCCGTAGCCACGGAGTGGCATTTCGAGGCAATTCCCCAGCAAAAAATATTTATCCCCCCCCCACCCAATGATAATTGAAACTGCATAATAATTAATCGTATGCCCCCCATCATAATTTTATGCCCCCCCCCCAATCACAATGTCCCCCTAAAAATTAAATGCTGGTTACGGGCCCGAATGTGAGGGACGGACATCAATGGTTTCCACTCCTATTGGCATTTTTATTTAGTGTACAGCCATGCCCTTTTGGCATAGCTGGCTTGCCTTAGAATTCGGACCATTTCGTTCAGATTGGGAGACCCTTCTCCCAGTGGGGTAGCCTTGAAATCCATTGTTCTGATACATTACGTTACTTTTATTAGTTAACTCAACACATCGAAGATTTCTATTTACTTCTTTACTTACGTTTTTGTCTGCTTTTGCAGCAATTGAAGTTGTCACTTTAATAGCTCTTTCAGGTAATTATATAATTTCTCTTCTTTTTATATCTTTTAAGCAAACAAGGGTTCTGTGATTGATAATATATCGATATCATTCTGTTACTCTCGATGAAGTTCAGAGTCACGGTTGGCCCTTTTTGTACTGTTAACACTATTACAATGATAGGCTACTGCCTGAGTAGTATAGCCTAGGCTGAACCTTTCAGCATACTTAGTAACTTTTCAATCCAATATTACTGTCAAATGCTGAATTAAGAGTTCGTAAATAAAAGTATAACTGCTTTTCCACAACCTTTAATCAACCTTTATCATAATTTGATATCTCCATACTTAATGATGTCAGTGGTTCCTAAGATCGTAATTTTGCGTACGTCGTATGAACAAATTGTATTGTATCCTTAACAGGAGACCTTACGTAATAGTAAACTTATATTTTTGCATAGCGCCCTCATTTAGTGAAGTACTTGTATTTAAGATGGCCGCGCCCAAGAGTCGTTAGATGTTATAGTCTTAACTCATGTTCGTAATGTCAATGTGAACTTTAGGCCGAGTTGTTTTTATTGACATGTTATTAATGTGTACAGAGAGAGGTTGTTTAACTAAATGTTGGATACTTCTCTTGGGTTTTCAATAGAGATTAATTTCTTGTACTGGGAAATATGTACACCTTTTAATTATAACTTTGGAAAGTTACCTAATATGCAACCATTGTTATAGAGCCATGTATTTTAATATTAAAGGAGTACTTAAGATACCTAAGTAACTTTTATAAGAGCATTCTCATTTCAGTGAAACTGTCCCTTAGTTTTACTTTCATTTATTTAAAGGCACTCTCTCAGCTAGGAAATTGCTAATCTTGTCTCAACGTATTCCCCGATTAAAAAATAAAAACAATGCTGCCCTCTTCTCGCAGCGGCAACATATTCATTTCTTTAATATGGCATTCTCATCCTTAGCTATAAACAGCATACGCAAATGGGTACCGTTACCGCGAAGGTATCAGGTTTCCGAGATTGTAATCCGCCTCTCACAGTGTTGCGTAACCTATAGGCATACCCAGTAATTGTACTGTGTGCTATGCGAGTTACGCAATTTTTCGATTGGCTATATGGAATAGTGCATATTGTACTGCTGGGAAAACGCTATCCCAGCTCGTAGGAGCAGGTAGCTGTTATTGAAGGAGTCATATGGGCCGTATTATCTCGTGCTGCCGATTTTTGTTGGAGAAATTGCTGAAGAAATAAAATGCGAATAGTTTCGTCGTGTAATTCTCTATAAACATGTGACTGAATATGTGCTGCTTTATGTACTTTTATTTGACGAAACGACTTGCTTCTGGCCTAACGTTCTTCAATACTTGAGTTTAAAATAAAATAAAACTGAGCAAACAGCTTATCCACTAGAGAGCCTGTGTAGGAAAAAGACGCACATAATACAGACAGGTTAATGAGCATGGTGAACACAAAGAGATAGATGTAAGGGGATTAGTAGACAAGGGATGGAGAGAAGAATGAAAGATAAAAACCAACAGGGGAAGAGGAGAGGTAGGAGATAAACAGTGGGAGGGACAAAGAAAGGATTAAGGGAAGGGGGTAGGGAATAAACTGAAGAAGGACAAAGACAGAAAGGTGTGGATGAAAAAATGGGTGGAAAAAGCTATGAGAAGAGGAGTAATGGGGGGGGGGGGCAAGGGGAGAAGGAGGGGGAAAGAAGAAAAGTTAGTCATGTCCTTCCTGAATGTTGAGCCCATGAGGTTGAATGGTGCGAAGGCGTAGCATCCACAACCTCTCTCTGCTGATTTGTACTAGCTCAGGACGGCTACCTAAGGATTCAATCCCCTGTAGGGACATGTCGTTAATGGTATGGTTGCATAGCTCCTAACCCTTGAGAAGGCAAATGCTGGTCCATGCCACGAATTGCCGTCCTGGGGGGGGGGGGTATATGGGGAAGGGGTGTCCCCCTCCCCCTTTTGATTTTTTTGCCAATCCTGGTGATGCCTACATGTAAATGGTTGCACCTGGAAAGGGTTTGTCAGCCAAAATTTTCGGAAAAATAGGCATTTTTTGGTGTGTAACATCGATAAATTGAATAGTAGGTGATAATTCATTGTTGCCCGTGGCATGAAAATGTTCGCTGTTCGCCCCCAATGAAATGAAATAAAGCCTAATTTGAGGTTGAAATGATGCTGTAAAGGAGGTTTTACACTTCATTATGCTAAATGCTAAAGATATGATGGTTGCAAAGTCAAAATTGGATGCAATTTTTTATGTATACTTGTCAATTACAATGCGGGTTTTTGGGACGCTTGCGCGGGTCAGCGGATTTGGGTGTTAGAATGCGGGTCCAACCCGCGAATTGCGGGTCAGTTGGGAGCTCTGTGGTTGGGAAGGTTAAAGTGTTCTCCTAAAAACCAAAAAAAGATGAATGACCTTCGGCACAGGGGTAAAGTGGACTCCTCCAGCTGCCTTTACTACATTGTACTGCATTACTACAAACATATGGTGGCTTCCACGGCAACTCTCGACCAGAGTATGCTGTATTGGCCCCAAATAAACCAGATATTCAAATATGGTTACCTTTGGTGAAAGTTTTGAAACTGGTTTTATTACCACCTTCGAGGAAATTTACCTCACTGGGACATTCAGGCATCTTATGTTTTCAATTAGAATGCCTTAGAACAATTTGGAAAGTAAAGACCTCTAGGAACATTGTTTTTTTTAAATATTCTAGCAATTATAGCATGCTAAATTGGGGCCAATACTACATAGCCCACCTTTCAAATATCCTGTAACCTACTCTGGATAAACACTATCTAATATGGAAGAAATGCTTTGGTTAGAGTATGAATATGGTCACTTTAACATTAAGAAATGCAAGTGAGATAGTGGTAAGTTTTCCCTGCTCATGGTTATTGTAGTTGAACTCAATGTATAGAACTGTACAGATGCAATCAATGTGTTAAAAATAAAAACATGTTACAATACTGACTTACCTAACTTAAGAATAAGCAATACAAACAATAGTAGGGCAGTGTTCCAAATACGGAATGCAAGAACATATACCCAAATAAGGCTAGGAGACGCTATGCCTCCATTGTCGAACTTCTCCATGATAAGTATAGCAGCTTTACATGCAAAAGAAACTTTGCCAAAACTTCAAAAGACCCTACAATGTCCCCTGCATTTCAAACATCTCCATCTGCCACTATCTCCATCTGCCACTGGGGTTATCATGAGAGCACTGAATGAACTGTTTTATCACTACTAGCTGCAAGTTAGAGTACCTCTTCAACACTCTATGACATCACAATATATGTTATGTTAAATTGATCTCACACAATACAAAATAAAAACAAGTTATTCTGTACCAACAATAAATAACCCAAGATCAATGTCACATTAGAACTTCTGGTATGACTGAACAAACTACAGTAAGTAAACAGATCAGATATTGCTATCATGGAAAGCCAAATAGTGTACAATAAAGTATGTAGTGAAACCAATATTCAATCATTTAGTTAATTAATATGACACAGTTGTAACTTTGATGACATCTTACACTATGAATGAACATGCAAATCAATGCTAAATACTACAGAAAGGAGAAGGATACATAACGCACTGAATGCAACAATCAATGTTTGACACCATGAAGAAGATAAAGTATTATGATACATTGCACTAGCTTAGTAACTTCATTTTACTGAGACACCATGTTTGTTGTTGTCTGTTATGATACAGTTTGTTCAATTGTCTTGAAGCCTTGTGATATCTACATTCTGGATACTTGTTACTCCCATTGTCCACTCTTGTGTCCTTGATGTATGGTATTTAAATAAGCTGAGAAACTGCTTTGACATCAGCTATTTCAAACTTGTCCGTATCCATGTTAACAACGTTCACTATGCAAATCCATAGCTTCCACTGGAGAACAAGAAATATGACAATCATCTTACATGAACAAGAGAAGCACACATTTATTATGAAACAATCCAACACAAATACTTCCAGTTCCAACCCTTATATCTGCTTGCAAAACATCCATCATGCCATAACGCTATGCTGTGCTGTTCCTCTAAAGGATGTTCTGTACATCTGTAATGTGAAATGAAAATGGGAAAAAGATATATTTATGGCATTGTGTGAGGACAGAAGTGTCACAAAGATATACCTGTTCAAATGATTTTCCAAGATATCATTCATTTGATTTTAATTGCAAAAGAGACATTCAGGCTCATAGCCAAGGTAACTGGGTTGGAGCCAGCATAAATGTTATGTTAGTTTATTCACTGAGATTGTAACTTGCACTCATTGTAATAACTAAAATTATTGTTCAAATCTGGGTGAAAGTAGACCCCTTAATGATGCCCCTAACATGTTAAACTAGAAATATAGCTGACACTCAAAATTTGCCAAAAATGTCAATGTCTTTGCTGATGTGAAACTATATGCACATGACAACCTCATCAGATGACAACTACAGTATAGGCAGTTAAGAGTAACTATCTTTAAGCAGTGCAAGTACTGTATGTACAAATGATGCCACATCATCATGAAACCTGAAAAGAAAACATAAGAAAGAAAAAAAGTGCAATTTTTTAACACAAACTGCTTCAGACAGGTAGGTAGCACATTTTACAAGATTGGTAAATGTCTTTATTTTTCAGAGATAAGGAAAAATACTACAGGTACTGTTATCATTAACTTGTGGGGTTTGAACATTTTTGGGTCCCTCACATTTACAGACCTCCAGTGGCCGTATTAGCACCATATTTAGCACTATATGTCTATGTCATTAATGTAACATAATACAATAAATGAATAAATGTGTCCAATGTCCTAAATCCGGTTAGTCATATACAGTCCTACAGTAGTAGACTGCAGACCTAGTTGAAATGTAGACTTATTTACAGCATGGAATGGTTACAGTATGTACATAAAACAATTACCAGTCTCCACTGGGGTACAGCTGCTGGAGTGCATTGCTGCATCAGCCTCTGTTAGGCATATCCTTTTGTTGAGGAACTGGTGTTATCTTTTCTGGTGGATCAGTTTGGATACCAACCTCTTGAGTTTCTTAATTGGGCACACACCTTCAACTGAAAAAGACAAATAATACCGGGATGTGCAAAGTTAATAATATATCAGAATGCATACTGTACACATAGCAGGGAAGTGCTCATGAATATTTGAGTGCCAGGCAGATTGGGCGGTAGTGTGATCCACACCCTTGGAGAGGGATCTCATGGGTGGGGTACCGCCCCCCCCCCAAAAAGGAAACATTTTGCACATGAAGTATGCTTAGGTGGTGCTATATTCCTATTCTGTGCCATATATTCTCCCAGATTTTAGTTATGGTAAAATTTATTAAATTATCATCAAAAAGTGCTGGGCGAAAAAGGTTAAATACTGTTTGTGCGGGGCTGCATTCAGAACTGCTGGGCGCAGCTGCCCAGTGTGAGCACATCCCTTACATAGTGAATTATATAACTTCCAACATAAATTACTGAATACCACATTTTGCCCTTCACTAAATAGTCAACAATTCAAATCAATTTTGCAAACACAGAGCAGTAATTACACTACTAGTTACAGAACTTTGCTATTGGCAGCATAAATTCATCACATCTGCTTTATGATTTACAGTATGTATAGTGTCAACTCTGCAAGTATTCAAGAATGGTTCATTTACTTATCTAGTGCAAACCTAAACTAGTGATGTGCAACAATTTCAATTATATTTCTTATTTCTATGTTAGTAGTATACACCTGCAGTATTATAACTCATCTACTAATACCTTACATACACTAAATGTCATAACGTTTGATGTTACAATGGCAATGTCCCAGTAGGCTCGCTCATACACTAATATGTCACCAAATTTCATCATGTTCAGGATGCATAATTGCTTTCAAAAATATAGGTAGGCTTTGCTTATTTCCAAGACTAAAAATTACGGAATATTCTACAGGTGTGCCCTGAACAATGAAACATGATATGGTATATTATGGGCGACCATTCTAGTTCTGTCACAAATCAGTAGTATCATTTTAATTTTGTATCATTTTTAGAACTGCATAATCAGATTATGTGTAGAGCTATGAAGCCTATGATGTTGTTATATTTTGGCAAATGTCTTTAATTTCTATATCATGATGAAATTATCAATTATTGTAAGACGGACTCAACGACCCCCCTGAATGGTGCGTCATGTCCGATGAAGCGCATATTTGGTGCGTTATTACAACTACAATATGTGCGTCAGTGTGCATCAATGTGCCATGCATGGTGTATCCTTTAAATTAAATGTCATAAATTTTGTCCAACATAAAATGGTGGCATTCACAATTATTGGTGACATTGATTTGTTTATGTTGTCCTTCATTTTATGATTAAACAACGATGATAGCAAACTATCATGTTATGAATGCATAAATATGTGAACAGTATCTACTATCCTTCACTAATTCAACAAAGGAGCCTGTAGAGCTACTAGTGTAGCTTATTTCTGAGAAGGCTTTTGAGTTTTGAATTAATTTGGAAAACTTAGTTATATGACTTTACACTACAGTTACCAGGAAAAGCCGCTACCGTTTTTTAAAGTTACTATACCAAGTTGGGAGTATTATAGGCAATACTCTAATTTGGGATAGAAAGACTTTAAATTAATGCATACATTTTTTCTTTGCAAGTGGAGAATCATCCACAGCTAAAGTGGCTATGCGGATTGACAAACAAGTGAAGCAAAGTAAATACCGTAGCCTATGCATATTAGATTTTAAAAAGTAAAAGAACCCAATGCCTTAGTAACTTAATTCATCTTGGAGTTGCTCAGCAGATTCGAGGTTATTTCACCACTTAAGAAGCCATTCTCAGACAAAAAAAAAGACAAAACTGAAATGGCTACACAAATTAGTAGTCTATAACTGAGAATGACCATGCATGCAAATATGCAGTAAATTTTCAAGTTGTCAG
>JAIPMN010179285.1:0-17793 GCA_020650975.1 Apostichopus californicus
GGAATGATACTTCCGCCCCACCATATTTTTCACTGGGGGGGCTGGCGCCCCCCAGCCCCACCGGTTCCTACGCCCTTGGCAAGGTTTATTCCATACACAAAGCATGTTAATTTTTGGGTATCAAGAACCTAAATGTCACCAGATTGCCTATTTGTCAACGGACATTTGTCAACATGAAATGTTCGTTAAATCAAAACTTTAACAGCTACGGTAGAGGTCGTTCATCAAAACTTTAAGAACGTCCGTAACATACCAAATAATTATGTCATTAATATCTCAGATGAAAATGCATTGATCGAGTGAAGCAAACTTATTTCCAAATTCCATTGTACTAATTTAAGCAAAGTACGAATACACGCGATGAAAGATGTCATTGATCAAAGGCAAACAAGTACTTCGTTTACTATATGATGTTTAGACTGATAACTAGTCAATGACAACTGTGACGTAGCTCGGGACATCCCCAATTTATCTGAATCGAGGGCGCCCGACATGTTTCTGTATTCACTAGCGTGACATGTGATACCCACGTGAACGCCCATGCAACTTGCGCGTCTCTCATAACGTGCCTCGTGCTAAATAAACAGTCAGTACACGGCGAGACTCGAACAAGTGTGGACTCCGATAGAACGTGGCCCTAAATACCTTTCTGTATTCACTAGCGTTACATGTCATACCCATGTGGACGCCCATGCAACTTGCGCGTCTCTGATACCGTGCCTCGTGCTAAATAAACAGTCAGTACACGGTGAGACTCGAACAAGTGCGGACGCCGATAGAACGAGGCCCTAAATACCTTGGCCACATCATATCCGAGGAAGGGGAGGAGACTGACTAGTAAAATTGAAGCGCCCAAGACATGGCTCGTTCCCTGTAGTGTCCATTACGTAGGCTCGTTTTTAGGAATTACAGGTTATTACCGTAGATTTATCAAGGACTATTCAAAGATAGCAAACCCCCACATGTCCTTACAACAGGGCCCCACCCCGCATGGAAGGGAAATGGATCCCGCCTGGAATTTGACCCCTGAGTGCCAAGCTGCATTTGATACACTGGTAAAGGAATTATCATCAACACAATCCTTGCTTTTGCTGATTTCTCTAAGCCCTCCATCTTATACATCGATGCAAGAGGAATGGGGCCAGGGCAGCTTTATACAAGAAACAAGATGGGAAAGAGAGGGTAGTAGCATATGCGAGCAGAGGTCTGAGGAAGGGTGAAGCGCACTATCCCGCACACAAACTGGAATTTCTATCTTTGAAGTGGGTTGTGACTGAGAAGTTTAAAGAGTTCCTTTACGGGCGTAAATTGACTGTTTTGACAACCCACTCACCTATGTAAATACAACAGCTAAACTATATGCTACGGCAATCTGTGTTCATCTGCTATCGAAGAGCAATGTTGGAGAGATAACACTCCCCCTGGCAGAGACCCCAGACTAAGGCAGTGGATATGGAATGTCACGGTAGTACTGACACTGACTTCAATCAACCCCAGTCTCTGATGAGCGACGAACCCCATTTATGGCAGAATCGACAGAAGCAAGATCCGGATATTTACCGAGTAATTAGACACCTAGAGAGATGTGTTTCCCAAAATAGAAGACTATACGTGGCAGAACCTCAGTGTTAAACAATTACTCAGACATTGGGTTAAAGTTCTTTAAAAAGATGGAGTGCTGTACTATCTATTCCTTGAGTAATCAAAGGGAGGGTATGAGAACATTCTGGTAGTTCCAGACCATTTTAGGTAATTTGCTTAGGCATTCCCCACGAAAGACCAGACGACTCGTACGACAGCACTCGTTCTCTTTGATAATGTTTTGTGCAGTTTGGTTTTCCAACCCGGTTACATTCTGACTAAGGCCGTAATTTAGAGAGTGAATTAATCCAACATCTTTGTAAGATTGCAGGAATAAGAAAGTCAAGAACAACACCCTATCACCCACAAGGCAACCTCAATCTGTGAAAGATTTAACCGCACCCTTCTTGACATGCTAGGTATGTAAGTAAACTGTTCGAAGAGAAGAAAGCAAATGGGGAAGACTTTTTATCACCACTGTGTCATGCATACAAGCTTCTAAACACTGAAGTACTGGGTACACACTTAATTCCTCATGTTTGGTAGAAACCCGACCTTCCCATTGGACGTAACAATGCAACTCCCTAAACCAGTTATATCCACAAGAACTCACCATAGTTATTCCATAACAACTCCCTGGTTATACAAAGCAACTACGAGAAAACTAGAATATGCGCACTAACTAGCTAATTCACAACACTCAAAAGGGAGAGCACAACAGAACAAAGATGTATATGACTCCAAGGTTAAAGGAAATGAACTTGAACCAGGTGACAGAGCACTAGTGAGTAATGTGCACCTCAGAGGTAAACACAAACTAGCTGATCGTTGATGTCAAGAGGTTTACAAAGTAGTAAGGAGAGTATACCATGAAAGACCTGTCTATGTGGTAGAGCAAGAATTTGGGAGAGGAAATATGTGTACATTACACAGACACCTACTGTTACCTATTATAGAATCGATGAGTACATGATCCACTAGAAACCCGGCAAAAGCCAGTCCCAAGACAAGCTAACGACGATAAACCCTTAGTTTATGTTACTGAGTAAAGTGATACAGATGACTAGCCATCCTGGTATGCAGTTTAACAATGCATGTACCAGCTAGAAATTCAAGAGTTTGTTACCTCCTGCCGAGGTCGTTCCCAGAATATTAAGGAAACAAGAAGTGACTACTCCGCATGTTATATTGGAAGAGGCGGAGCACGATATTATTTTGGAAGAGAGAATAATCCTAGTGGAGCCAGAAGCTGCAACCCTACCAACAGGGACACCGTCTACATCGGCAATCCGATTCCCAAAGACTAAGCCCACACCATTAGGCCCTGTGCTGAGATCACGAGTAAGACACCCAGTACAACCAACTAGACATTCGGCAAGATTGCGCAAAGGTGTGTCACATGCTCACAGGCAAACCAATGCAAGGTTACTAACCCTTTCTGTGAAGAGAAAGCTAATATTTTATTGTCATGTAGGGATCTCCCAAAAGAAATGTCTAAGGCTATTTGCTCTTTGATAGCCAATGTTTATTTATTGCAGATGAAAAGTTATGATATGTTAGTATTAGTCTGTTACAGTATGCCACACTGGGAACAAAGACGTGTTGAGTAAATTACTTACATTTCACGTCATTTATTTCATATGAATACAAGGTAATATGATGTTGTGTGTGGTCAAACAGATAATACCAATCACTTATATTTGTGGTCGAGTAATCCACTTATATCTATTGTACATGATGTGAACTTTAGGAGTCTATTTTTTTTTCTGTGAAATTTAATGAGGGAAACATGTTCTCCTTGATTGAAATAGTGAACGTTATGGTGGAATATACTCCTATTTAGTGCTATTTTTATTTAACGTTTTGACATATTGTTTGCATGTACTAAGAGTGTCATGAATTGATTTATTACATAATAAAATGTGTTTTATTTGTGTTTCGTTGGTTTGGTGAAATGGAAACATATGACGTCAGTGTTTACAGGTATGGATAGTTAAATATCATTTAATTTCGTAGGTTTATTTTTTATTTCGGTCTCTTCGAAAGTCACACTTATAATGACTTATTTTAAGGTGAAATTTCCAGTGGCAAGGGGAAAGTGTAACCAGAGCAAAACCTGGTTACTGTTCTGTTATTTAGGTTGATCAGTTCCTTTCATTTTCCTATTTTGTTTTTATTCATTTGATCATTCCCTTTTACTTTCTTTTTTATTTTTATTCATTTGATTACAAATAACATTTAGATTGAGGAGTTCCCTAAATTTTCATTTTAATTGCTAAAAACTACATGGCAACAGTTCGTGGTCAGGTGGCTCTGTGTGTCCTGTCTTTTATTTAAATGAGAGTAATTGTTTTGTGTGATCCTTGTTTTCTAGGAATACATGTGCTGGCTCCAAGTATCTACCACTTTTTAGAACTGTTGGTGAAATAGAAAGTAATAGCTGTTTGTCACGGTTAGGTAAGAATGTTCTTGGTGATGTTTGTTTACTTTCAAATTTACTTTAGGACACTGTTGAGACCCATTTAAAAGTTCATGATTGAGGTTGAGTAATGTGTCTGGTAATTATTTTAGTAAGTGTTAATTGACAGATAGCAGGTCAATGGACCCCATATGCCATGGTGTGAAGGGCAAGCTGGTCTAGAGTTGGACGGGGGAGGTTGAGAAAAAACTATTGTATGGATATTCAATGAACCAACATTTGTGTTTGATTGGTTAAGGTGATCTTGTGTGAGTTGCCATGTACTATAATTATGGGATGTTTTCCCATATTTATGGGATGTACTTTAGGAATTGTGGAATGGATTGAACAGGGTATGAGTGTAGGGGACAAAGTAAAGGGGAGTTACTGAAGCCGAGTTTCTAGTAGTTAGAGGAAAAGAGATGAAGGATAAGGTTTGAGATGGAGCTGTTCTAAACATGGATAATTTATTTAAAACAACTGGAACTGTTTACACTTGGAGACTTTATTGTGATTACAATTTTACTGATCACCAGAAGCTGTACCCATGGTGGCAGACCTGAATCTCATCATGTATTGATATATGGCAACCCCATTATTTGTTGAACCGCCAGTTGTGATAATTTTCTGTTGTAATGGAACTATAAATTGCCATTTTAATTCTACGTCCGAGTTTGGCACCGGACGTGAACCCTTGCGATGACCCAATCCCAGTGACGTACAGCCCCTCCTAGAGACCAACTTGAGACGCCACAAGATGGTACTTTCCCGAGTCGCGAGCCATCCAGAGAGCCACCCTACCAATTAGGTGAACCGCCCTGGAAATATCCCAAGGAGGCAATTTCATTTTCAATTGTATATGGTCGACCCTCGCCGCGATTTTGGTTTAATTTCGTTGGGACTTTTAAAAGTATTTTATGTTCATTGGATTCCTTATAAGACGTAAGAGCTCTGAGAAGATCTGTCAGCAATATATTTATATCATTTTACATTTATCTTTAAGATTAAGTGACCCCATTGTTTTTGTTAATACACGATTCATGTGCATAGTAAACCCACTATTTTGCCTCAAATGGTTTATTTTTGTGTGAGCGTTCCGCCTTTTCTTGTTGTTCCCATGATCTCAGAGTTAACCGGCCTTACCCTCATGGGAAGGTGCCACTTGTAATTCTCCCAAATTCTCTGGATAATCAGTCATGGACACACTCATTCCTGATATTCCTGCCTCACCAGTCAACAAAGACTCTTCCTTCTCCGAAGAAGAAGAACACATACCGTGTGGGCAAAGGTCTCCTATCAAAAGGAACGAAAACAGGATCCAGCTGAAAGAGGAAACCTACAAGAAGGTCAGCCACGCAGATGCTCTGAAGGAGCTCCAGTCAAGGCTCATCACTCTCACAAAAGAAATCTCCCGGATAGACGGCGATCAAAACGCCACATATCAACTCAAGGTCCAAAGAGACCCACCTAGACTCCCGGGGCAACTGAACCACTCGGAGGAGTTCACTGATTCTTGGAATCAAGTACTCCAACGGGCAGGCAGAACACTCCGTAGAATCTGGAGAGAAGAGTTATCCCGCCAGGCAAAAAGGCAACGGGAGAGATTTCTAGAAAAGAAATCAAGAGCCGAGACCGACCTAGAGTCAACCATATAAGCTCATGAGGCAAACCGGCTACTGACAACCATCCTCCAAAAGTCAGCGAAAAGGGAGGAATCTAGAGTATCGCGCCGACCAAAGGCAAACTACAGAAAGCAACCTTACAAAAGGTAGACGTAGGAGACTGCTCAAATAAAAAAAACGTTTTTTTTTAGGTCTACCAAATTTTCCAGAAAGAGCTACTTTCCTCTCCTTCAACATGCAAAATGTACTTTCTCTCTCTCTTCCTTTTTCTTCGTTATCTAAAAAACGCAAATATGTCCGATCAGTGAAAGCTACTTAAAGCTCTGAAAAATTCCGCACCACCAACAGGGAGCTACAGACTACAAGTAGTCACTCAAAAGCCAAATGTCTTCGAAAAGAAGCAGAAACACTAAAAAAGTTCGTAAAGAACCTATCAGACAGAAACATGTCAGATATAGAGTTTATTGCGCCAGGAAAAGGTCTGAAGTTCATAGCAACTCCAGAAAACCTGAAAACGAAGTGATCTTATCAAGTCATTGAAAGACCTAAAAAGAAAAATGAGAATCCGCTTCATCATGTAAAACAAAAAGCAAAAAGGGTTTACAAACGCATTTGAAAAAAAGCACTTTTGAAACATTGGCACTTAATCTCGCAACACGCGGAATTATCCAAACTGTTTCCAAAAGAACCGATTCTAGCCTACAAAAGGGTCCAAAATCTCAAAGATTTACTTGTTAACTCAATGTTTTGTACTAACAAAGAATCAGCTGACTCTCAAGGTTCACACGAAGCTCTTTTAGATGCTCTTATAGCTGCACTATGAGTCCATAAATACCCGTGCACAGAAAATAGATGCATTTTGAGAACGAGACGCCCAGGCCGAATATACAATATTCAAAGGCTACTACTGATGAAGCTCCTCCTATAAAGTTTGAGAGCAGAAACCGGTCTAGTTGGTCATAGGAACCTACGCTAGTGTCTCCCTTTCATTTTTGCATGAATATCTCCCTTTCTTTTAAAAGAACCACAACTTCTTCTCCAAAGAAACAAAAGTTCAATCTTTTGGTGGGGGGGGGGGGAAGCAGATTTTGATTTTAAAAATATGGATTTTCCGAGTGTTGTTCGAAGTGTTGAACGATCACTGCAAATGCTAGTCGTCTGTCGGACAACATCAGCAGTGTTTTAAGTTGTTCGATGTGATTTCTGGTCGTCTCGAACGATTGGATGACCGTTAAATTTGAGCCCATTTTGTATAGATGATTGATTTTGTTTGAAACAAATAAATAATTACAACCAACCGCAAGTACAGAGTTTAAAACATTTCCATTACAGAGACTTACTTGCTAAAAATAGTCAATGGTAGTTTCTAAATTTCCCGTGATTTGATTGGCTAATAGCACTTACCATTGTTTGCGAGCATTCATGCATCTATAGCGTTCAATGGGCACAAAGTGTGTTGTTTACATGCAACTACTTGTAACTATGGTTACTAGCCTACGGCAAGCTTCCCGCTTCAGAACTTGACAATACCTTTGTTGGTGTATACTAGTTACAGCTTTCATCATTGGAATTTTTGTGTACATTATAGACATTTCACGATAGGTTTCTGTTGCGAATAAGCCAACGATTGCCAGGGGTCATTATAACTAAGCATTGTGCGTTCATGTAGATGTATTTAAAAGTGCATGTTTTCATGGAGGACTGTGGGCACATTCCGCCTTTACTAATAACAAAACGTGCACTTTTTGGGTGCAGATTTTGATTTTAAAGAATTTGGATTTTCCGAGTGTTGGTCGAAGTGTTGAACGCTCACGGCAAATGCTGGTCGTCTGTCAGACAACGTAAGCAGGGTTTTAGGTTGTTCGATGTGATTTTTGGTCGTCTCGAACGATTGGACGACCGTTAAATTTGAGCCCATTTTGTACAGATGATTGAATTTGTTTGAAAAAAAAAAAATAATAACAACCAACTGCAAGTACAGCGTTTACAACATTTCCATTACAGAGACTTTCTTGCTAAAAATAGCCAATGGTAGTTTCCAAATTTCCCGTGATTTGATTGGCTTATAGCACTTACCATTGTTTGCGAGCATTCTAGCATCTATAACGCTCAATGAACACAAAGGATGTTGTTTAAATGCAACTATTTGTAACTATGGTTACTAGCCTACGGCAAACTTCCCTCTTCAGAACTTGACAATAAGTTTGTTGGGTGTATACTAGTTACAGCTGTCATCATTTGATTTTTTGTGCACATTATAGACATGTCACTATAGGCTTCCGTTGCGCACAAGCCAATGTTTGCCATGGGTCATGATAACTTAGCATTGTGTGTTCGTGTAGAGGTATTTCAAAGTGCATGTTTTCATGGAGGACTGTGGGGACACTACCTTTACTAATAACAAAACGTGCACTTCTTGGTGGGGGGGGGGGGGCGGCAGATTTTGATTTTAAAAATATGGATTTTCCGAGTGTTGTTCGAAGTGTTGAACGATCACTGCAAATGCTAGTCGTCTGTCGGACAACATCAGCAGTGTTTTAGGTTGTTAGATGTGATTTCTGGTCGTCTCGAACGATTGGATGACCGTTAAATTTGAGCCCATTTTGTAAAGATGACTGATTTTGTTTGAAACAAATAGATAATAACAACCTACCGCAAGTACAGAGTTTAAAACATTTCCATTACAGAGACTTACTTGCTTAAAATAGTCAATGGTAGTTTCCAAATTTCCATTGATTTGATTGGCCAATAGCCCTTACCATTGTCTGCAAGCATTCTTGCAACTATAGTGCTCAATGAACACAAAGGGTGTTGTTTAAATGCAACTACTTGTAACTATGGTTACTATTCTACGTAAGCCTACGTCAATCATAGTTGATTGTTTGCTAGCTGAGTTTCTATTGGACTACCCGGTTGAATAGTAGAATGATGTAAGGATCTAACTGTATATCATTGGTTAATGCAATTTTAAGTTGTTCTCATGTGACCGTTGATTGGCTAAGGCAATATTGTCAACAGCCTTAAACTATGAGGTGAATTCAGTATAAAACAATGAGCAGCAGACAAGTGTTGTCCATTATTCTTTGCTTTGCTTTGCTTTGGTGTCGTTCTGACTTCTTTCCGTACTGCAGAAGTCTCCCAGTTCCTTGCTATTTTGAGGTTGCATTTTCGGTGTAAAGATCATTGAACCAGGTTAATTTCTCCCAAGTTGCATTGGCAGGCTATTTTTGGTAAGTAACATTGATATTGTCGTCTTTTGGATCCGTTTTATGTGTGATTGCATTTAAATTAAGAGAATTGATGGGTCCCATTCATATATAGGCCGTTTGGAACATAATTGCCCATTATCTTTTCTATTTTCTCTTACCGGACATCTCTTAATTTTTATCATTTGCAGTTTTCTATTTAAAGTATATTAGATTAGCTTAAATAAATTTGAAATAAGTGTTGTTTAGCTAACAGTTCGACCGATGAAATTCTCTCTAAATGTTATGGTATTAAAATTGTCCGAACTCTGAATATATTTTGCCTAATGAGTAAAATCATCAGTATAGAGCTTCGTAAATTATAGGTACTGGACTATGTATAGTCTAACACACAGCCCCGAGCGTATCACATAACTCAAAAAGAAAACATAAAATCGTATTGCCTCAAATCATACTTACATTATGTCGTACTTACATTGTGTTGCACATTAACATTTATACCTTCACCGAGAAGCCGACGTCATCAGATTAGCCTCATAGAAACATTCCAGAGATCGATCATAATTTAAAGGTGAATTTTGGAAACCAACAGATTTATAGAAACATTAAAACTCCCCTGAATTAATTCCATAATAATTGGGTGTGTTCCACTCTTAGCGCTAGAAATTTTACTTTCACAGTCTATGAAATCAAAACCAAAATTTACAGATACAAAGTATCTGTTAATTTTAAATAAATATATAAGTAAATGCAATTGAATAATAACTTAGCCGGTTAATAATCAGCCCAAAATTCTGCAAGCAAAGGCCTTCCCACCAACCCCAAAATCCCACAAGTGAACACACATATATTAAAAGATCAATATAACGTTTAACTGTTCACGTAGCTAACTCTCCGATATTATATCAATCCCACCTAATCTAGTTTATTTAAGAAATGGCTAAGTATCTACCTATCTCTACTTAAATTTCTACCTAAGAGAACTTCCACTTTTCTCCAGTCACAAAGTACCCACAGAAGTTCATTTGGTAAAGATGTCTAAACCCTCATCCATAATATGTAATTCACGCTGAGTTTGTAAAAATGGTGGCTGACAAAGAAAGCTGTTATGCGGTTGATAAGTCCCGCAACATCTTTCTACCTGATGCAGAGATACTAAGGTAGCATGGATTTGCATGTCACTGAAACGTCTGCTGAATTTGATCGATACTATTACTATTTTAACTAGGCATTTGGGATCTAATTTTTTGGGGAGTGTTAATTTTAGATCATGCCTAAAATAATTTCCGAATTATTCTTAACAATGGATTGTGAGAATTTGCTAAATTAACAATTTAAGAGTTTTTATCATATGTGTTTCTTGTTTTTTTTAGAACTAAGATCGGTATGCCTAACAGGAATGGGTAAACCATTCAACTAGCCTCTGAAAGGGACTTTGTTATATCTTTTAAGCATTAAGTAACAGACTGGGGAGTAAGAACTTTCCAGGAATGCCGTAAATTTCTTATAGTAATATCTCTACGATAGCTTTAAAAGATTTATAAAAGCATAACAGTGCAAATTAAATAATTTGATACACATGTTATTGACATTGATAAAAGATATTTTTTCATGTAATTTAATAATTTTGTAAACACTAGAACTGCAGCAGTAATACAAATATTCCGCAATGTTTTCAGATAGTCCGGAAATGTCAGTCGAACAAGTTAAACAAGATGTAATTGGATGTAATATGTCGCAGAACTGCACCGTCTGTACTAAACTACTAACATCATGAAATTCCCACCCCTCAAGAAAATTTTCCGGCCCCCCCCCCAGTTTGAAAATCCCAACAAAATAAATTGACTAGAGGATCCCCCTCCATTCTTAACATTCTTGCGCTAACACCGATACCGACTATGGTAGACGTCTGCGATAATAACAACATTCTCAATCAGAACTATTCGTATTCTACCGATTTGCTTTCCAAATAGTTTGGAACGTAAGTGTACATGTTGGTTAATTCGCAATCGAAGAATGTTCTGGATAGTGTTGGCATACTAAGTCACACCTGCTAACACTTTACATATATGATATAAAATCAATTTAAACAAATAAGCAAGTACGCGAGTTGTTTGTTCGTCAGGTCACACCTACACTCAGTAAAAAAGGAACGAATTAACTGACATGCACCTGAGGCTAATACTTCCACAGGTTGTGCTAACGTTACCGTTGATTGGTTGAGATATCCTTGTCGACAGTCTGAAAATGATGAGATGAATTCGACATAAACCATATGAGCGGTAGAACAGCATACAATGTACTTTATTCGTTAAAAGTTAATACCGCTTCGACTTCTTTCAGCCTCGTAAAACCATTACCAGTTCCATGCACTTGACCTGAATTTTCCAGGTGTCGTATGTTGTTTGAAGCTCAAACTAATTTCTTCCACGTTGCATTAGCAAGTTTAATTCGGTAGGTAACAACACGTATAATTTTGGTATCCGTAGTTGTCGATCGGTTTTACGTGGTCTAAAGTATTTGAGATTTTGCTACATGGTCATTACCTATTTTGCCAGCATCTTTTGCCAAGCTTTAGTGTATTAAAACTGTTTTTATTTAACGAAACATATCTATTATTAAAAAAACAATTGAAATTTCCCCTTCATCCTGATCGACATATCTCATATTTAGTATCTATGATATAAAAAAAAAGTCGTTGTTGCATCAGTCGTAAAAAAATTGTACAAAACAGTATGAATGTTCAAAAGTGTGAAACTTCGTAACTATGATGTGCTTACGCTACATTTTAAACCTTTCAGCTTAATGACATTCTACATGAAAGTTTTGTCCTAATCATACCTTTCATAGCGTGATATTTTGGATTACCTCTGATGCAATGTAAACCATCAGAAGTATAGAAAAATATAGACATTAAGTTTTTACTGCTAAGATAATTTTGCATCGTAATTTTTCACGATTCCTTTGTACTACAATTTTGCTGTTTCACTTTTGGATTGCTTCTTATTTCTACGAACCAGACCCGTATGGCCTCAATTTACTCATTGCACAAAAAGTAAAACACCGTTACACCCACCAAAAATACAAGAAAGAAAAAGAAAGAGAGTTTAAAACAACTTTACCTCTTGGTGAAATTTATTTAAGTTGATCAAAACAGTGTATGAAAGAGCAGCATTCGTGAAGATTTCCCTTACCATCGTTACCTTTTAATGTATCTTATCACGCGAACAACAGTTTACAGCCTTTCTTGTTTTGTAATAACGAATGTTCACGTACCCAATGTACGCAAAAACGTATGTTTACCGTGTACTGTGTGTGACTGTCTAAGGCCAGGAAGTTCACTACGGCGTTTGTAGACTAGACAACAAGAGGCTATGAAACATGAGTAGCGTCAGTTACGTTACAGTGAAGATTTGAAAACACTCGGAAAAAAAGCGATTGACGCTAAGTTAAGACTATTCGGATACGTCATTCTGTATGGAACGCGAAAAGGACCACAACATATGATGATGTTAATGATGATCTAATTTTATACGATCATGTACTGAAAACTTACGATCATGTACAAAAATACACGATCATGTACTAAAAGTTTACGATCATGTACCAAACATATACGATCATGTACTAAAAGTATACGATCATGTTCTAAACATATACGATCAAGTACTACAAACGTACGATGTACATCAAAACAAATACGATCATGTACTAATAATGTTATGTTCAAAAAAAGTGGCGCCTGCATACGCGTATGTATATTCATATGTGGCGTCTGCATACGCGTATGAATATTCAGTTTAAACTCATTAAGAACCATTAGGGGCGGGGCTTCGGTATCAACTTTGATATTCCTAGGGGTACGGCACTTTGTAATCAACGGGTAGCATACTATATTATTAATTTGAAGTGAGTAATAATCACTGAGGATTGGCTGTAATAATAGCTATGTGTATGAATATTTAGCAGACCGCGAAAATTGTTTCGGCATTTGCACAAAAGAATTTCATGGCCCAGGTCACTTAATTCTCTATTAAGGTCTATTGGTGCCAACTGTGCCATATTCATCAATCACACTGACCAGTAAGGTATATTTCTAGCAGATTCAGGGTGAGACTGAGAGAATAGGGCTTAATAATAATTAAAACTATGTAGCCTAGGCATAAGGCTGTAGTTTAGTCTTTAAGTTTTATTGTACTTTGCAGCCTAGTAGGCCTAGGCCTAAGTTAGTAACTAGTATACTAGGAGGCCAAATTACCAGCCTGGGCCTATACAGTGTACTACTGTATAGCCTTGCTCTTGGCTAGGCCTCTAGTAGCCAGTAGTCTTAAGTAAGATTAACTGTTAGTGTTACGGTAGGCCAGCTATAGTGATACTAACTGGGCATAGCTTAGCACTACTACTTGTAGGCCTATTATTGGTAATTTTTTTTGTTTTCTTAATTACAAAGTAACCTAGCCTTTGCATTTGCCTACATCAGATTCAATGTTGTTGGTCATTGGCCATTTCATCGCTCAAATAAAACTATAGTTCATCAAATGCCAAAAATGTCCTAATTGGTATAAATGCCTCTGCAGTTGTAACATAAACAATAACAATTGACGACCTGCAGATTGCTATACTACTACCAGTAGTACTAACTTGTTAGTAAAGTAAACTCTGTACTGTACGTAGGCATTGCCTTAGGCTTTAAAGTTATGCGCCCTATGCTAGTTATGATATGCTCACCAGTTACAACTGAAGTAACATCCTTCTTCCTAATTCCCAAGGATAACCTAATGCGTTTCAAAGTTGTTACGCTTATATCGAGCATTTCTGCCATTTCCTTATTGGTAAAGCCCATTTTAACAAACTCCTCTATTCGTTTTTCTGTAGCATCTTGGGAATCCATTTCTTATAGCTAGTAGGGTAACTGAAGGGAAAATGGACCACTTAAGGTATTTTTCAGTAATTATTTTTTATAGATAGTGGCCTGGAGGAACTTTTTTTGGCCATGTATAGTTGACATCATTGTCAATCAAGTTTTGGGTTTGGTTGGTTCACTGAGTTCATTGTTTGACCTGGACAGGGGGTCAAAAGTCGATGGTCATTGTAGTCCATTTTCCCTGCATTTGCAGGTAATATGGACCACAACACACTTGCCGTAGTCCATTTTACCTGCATGGACAGGTAATGCAGAAAAATGAGATCATTATCAAAGTTATGTATAGAGCATGGTGATTTTTATTTTAAGTAATAGTTAACAAGTATTTAAGTAACAGTTAACAAGTAAGTGACAGGTAACAACTGTAACGCACACAAAACGTCACAAAAAATCATCCACGAAAAAAAAAAAGAGGTTCATTGTTACATTGCATTCTGAATGTTTGAAATTGTGTAACTCTAGTACATTTATTTTCAATATCCCTTTTGCACTAGTTAGTAAATCATTATTGTTCAGAGAAAATACAGAAAAAAGAAACCACCACTACTAGGACTTATGACATGGCTTACAAACACTCTTCACAAACAAATCCCCTTTTCCCAGCTTGATTTCCACACTTTTCATGCACCCATTTTATGCATTCCTGACACTGTACCCACTGAGCATTTCTAACATCATCATAGAAGAATTCAAAACAATCCAACAGTACTTTGAAGGATCATGGGAAGCTCCAACTGGGATGCTGGTGACATTTATTGATTTATCCTTTCCTTTTCCTGTCTTTCCTTTTCCCTTCGCTACATGAGCTGGCTTAGCTGCTGCTAAACTACGCTTGTTTTTAGGTTGTTTTTCTAGTTCTTCTATCTCTTCTAAGTATGCTGCAGTGGAGAGTTCTCCAGTTTTCTGCTTCTTCCTTATAGACCTACTTGTAGTTGGTCGCTCATATTGTGGCGCGGGCAAAATGTCTTCGAATCTTGCATTTAGCGGATCGAGGCTAGTAGGCTCCTTTTCTCTGATCTCTGATGTGGCCTCTTCATTTGGACCAGGTTCAGTCTCCAGTTCATTTGGACCAGGTTCGGTCTCTGTCTGTATTTCCTTTGAACCAGGTTCAGCTTCCATCGGCATGTCATCTGAACCAGGTTCGGCCTCTGTCAACATGTCAACATGTGACGCATGCCCATCAATAATGAGCACTACCTTGCCGGCTACTGCATGCTGTCTGAAAAACTGAAGCCAATCTAAGAACAAATCAGTATTTATATATCCAGAATCTGACATGTTCAACTTGGATGCAGGCGGTAAGCCATCAGCGTATTCTTCCTTCCTTTGCTTCCCCTTCATGATAACATAAGGTGGTAAATATTGACCAGAGGCACTACAGCATGCCACTACTGTCACATTCTCTCCTCTTATTGTATTAGTGATGCTGACAATGGACCTTTTCCCTTTTAATGCAATTATTTCACCCGGTCTATTTGTCAAAGCAAGGCCTGTTTCATCGACATTGTATAATCCCTCAGGTTTTTGAAAAAACCCTCCCGGGTGAAGACATCCTCGAGACACTAAAAAAAACTCATTACTTGAGTTCTGTTCATGCCCATTGAGCTGGCCCGTGAGAGGCCTTCAGATTTACGTAAAGACAATCTAGGATGACGAGAGAGGAAACCTTCCAACCAGTAACGACCTGCCTCCTTTAATTCCTTGTTAAAACTATGCTTGATATTATTCACTTCTGCATATTCAAAAGCCAGTGATTTCAAATCACGTCTCGATAGTCCAAACCCAAGGGCTTCCATTTTCTACAAGTACTTTTCTAGGTCACTTTCATTTAAATTTCCCAAAGTAGAAACTCTTCCCAAACTTGGTTTGAAGTTCTCGCTGGGTCCCCTGGCTATGCGCCTCAAGGTAGTAACAGGTACGCCATACTCCTTAGCAGTTGACAACACCCCCATACCTTGTCTTACTTTCATCACAGCTTGTCGCATACTTTCCTCTGCCCATGATGAACGTTTAGTAGTCCGCACATACTTTGACGGCATTCTGAATTGAAAAGAAATGAGCAATTGTTTATTATTTTGCCACAGTGAGAACCCTTAAGCCCTAACTTCAACTCTAACTGTAATTAATAATATTATTCAAGGATTAATATACAGGAAAAACATTTGGGAATGTAATTATACCATATATTATACATAGGCTTGTATAAGGATGTCAAAAGTAGTGCCTAAAATTGAGTGGAATATCCTAGAATTCCACAAGAGGGCCTGTATGGGACTTGATCAATCCATCATTCCTGAATTATGGATCCATATAACCAGAATTAGGACAAATCAGGCATTTATTAGATGTATTGAGTCCTGGCCTTAGCCTATATAGGACTAGGCTATCTTTAAAGCTAGTGTATACATGGTTGAGTAAGCGAACTCTATATACCAGTTTTGCGTAACTATAGGCCTATCATGTTAACACTGTAAGTGTCAAAAACCGTTTTACCTGCACACTAAATAATTTCAACAACCTGTTCTCCATTGAGAGTTATACACTGATGCTAATGGAGTGTTCGATAATTCATGCTATAACGCTATGAAAATGCCATGATTGTTGTCATAAAATAGTTTCTCTGGAAAGGAATGAGCTATTGTTACAGTGCCGCGTCTATCACTCTATCACTAGTTCTATCACTCTATCACTCTATTACTCTATCCGTCAACAATTGGTAAAACCGCTCCCACTCGCACAGTGTTTGATGGAATTTCATGAAACTTGGACACAAGGACCATTGGGTATAGGGCCATCAGAGATGGTCCGAAATTTGGGGTCAAAGGTCACCTGTGGGCCGTAATGGGCCATTTTCTGGAAATACGCAAAATGCTTCTTCTCCTACAGATTCGATGGTACAATGCTGAGGGTTTGTCACGATAGTACTATGGAAGTGTTACCTTCAGGGTGTTCATGAATTTGAGATCAAAGATCAACTAGGGGTTTTTGTGGCCCGAGCTGCGGCCCTATATTTTCAAATTGCTTCCGTTCGTACAGTGTATGGCCAGTTATAATGAAACTTGGTCACAACGTTCCTCGGGATGAGGGTTACGAGGGGTGTTCGGACAATTGAGGTCAAATGTCATTTAGGGGGTCATCGGGGGTCATTCTGTGTATATTTTCAAATATCTCATTCTCCTCAAGATTTTGATGGATCATATTCAAAGTTGAACTGATGATTGTTGGATTGTGTATGAATAAGGTGATGCCGAATAATTTTTGGTCAAAAGTTAATTAATTACAATTAATCCCCATTGTTTAAAAAAAATTGAGCCTTCACTTTTTTCCAAAGCTCCTTTAATTTGTCTCCCAGTCTCTGCAGTGTTTGTTTACATTTGTGGTTAAGCTCTGCAGAGGCTGTTAGTGGAATTAAAGCAGGATTGGGAGATGTTATTAACTGTTGAACTGTAAGCATGAGAGCCCTATAGCCAATCAGCACTTGCCGATTCTTAGAAGTCTTTGAGCCTGAGGTATGTAGGCAGCCAGCCAACATTTTGGAAAGGAGTGCTTGTGAAGTTATGTCTGCTCAGGTAGAGGGGAGAAAGTTCAGTGGTATTGTTTGAGAGAGTGGTTAAAATAGGATTTAAAGGGTAAAAATAGGAATTATAGCCAGTGGTGTGGCCAGGATTACGCTTACGGACGGGGGGAGGGGGGTATCGCCGTTTTGAGCTAGGGGTGTAATTATGTGAAAAGTTTGAATAATTAGGAGTCCTTAGATGCAAGCTGGTACTATATATATTATTGGGAAGTGTATTTTCTGATGATGTAGCATTGTTTTTGGACAATTTGTTAGATAATGGTTTGGCATAGTCATTTGCACCCCCCTGCCCTCCCCATCCTTCTAACTGATTTTCGCGAGACTAGAGGTTTGAGAACCGCCTTGTTTATGGAGGGGGAACAGGGGGGGAGCTCAAAATTGTCTTTGAACCTAAACTGTTTGGCCTCATGGGCCCAAAATTGGTG
>JAIPMN010179305.1:22503-34852 GCA_020650975.1 Apostichopus californicus
CCCCCCCCCCCAACCACCACCACCAACTCCCACCCCTTACAACGGATACAATCTATAAAGGCTTTCATAGTAATTTTTCAGATGTCGCCTGAACGAAGCCACGGATGTATAGGATTTCAAGTTGATCGGAAGATTTTTCCACAAAGAAATAGATCGATATCGGAGGCTTTGTATGCTCTTTGAATTACGACAAAAAAAGAAGCACGTAAATGACCAGCTTGTCTAGTATTACAATTGTGAATAGAGTGACCAATTGTATAAAAGGTAGCAAAACAACTTGGAAGCAGATTGTTGATAGCACGCTAAGTAAACGTCAGAACATTTAAAGAAATGAGATCAGTGAACTTAAGCACGTTTAAGGAGGAGAATAAATGACTGGTATTATCACGTGGAGCTGAAGACGTCATGTGCCTCACAGCCCGTTTTTGGAGAATGACAAGCTTATTAAGGTTAGTATTGAAAGTACCAGACCAAACAGAAGAGCAGTACGATAGATGAGGAAATATAATACTATAGTAAATGGATCTCAGAATTTTCCTTGGAAAAGTATATTTTAACTTAGATAAAATACCTACACCTCTAAAAACTTGTTTGGAAACATGATTAATATGGACTTTCCAATAGAGCTGAGAATCGATATACAAACCAAGAAATTTAATATTATCGACTCTCTTAAGGCAAATACCATGCATATATAAATCAGCATTTATTGTTCTAGAGGAGTTTCCAAATACCACATAATTTGTTTTATCAATATTCAAAGACACTTTGTTAGCAGAAAACCAATCATAAAACGCATTTAATTCATTACAGATGGTTACTTTCAGAGTTTCTACATCGCTGTCAGAGAAAAAAATATTAGTGTCATCAGCAAAAAAGACAATCGATCAATTTGTAGAGACGTTGCAAATATCATTTACGTAAATAATAAAAAGGAGTGGACCTAATATAGACCCTTCAGGAACTCCGCACTTAACTGAACGATTATCAGAATTGATTCCAGAAAAAGAAACGTACTGTTGCCTGTTAAACAAATAACGTGAAAAGAGAGAAAGAGCTAGACCTCTAATACCGTAATGTGATAATTTCCTCAGAAGAATTCCATGATCGATGGTATCGAATGCTTTGGAAAGGTCTAAAAAACACCAATACAATTATCACCTGAATCAAGAGCACTATGAATTTTATCCACTGCATTGACCAAAGCAAGTTCTGTAGAGTGACCAGGGCGAAAACCAAATTGGTTTTCATTGAGAATATGAAACTTGTCAAAGAAAGCATTGAGACGGTTAAATATCAACTTTTCCAAGATTTTCGATATACAAGGTAGTATAGAAATGGGGCGATAAGTACTAAATAAATGAACGTCACCCTTTTTAAATATCGGTATAACTTTGGCAATTTTAAGAATATCAGGAAAAATACCAGAGGTAAAAGAGAGGTTGAAAATATAAGTCAGTGGTTTTACAATATATGGTATAATCAATTGAATAATGTTCGGGCGGAAATTATCGAAACCAGCCGATTTCTTAGTAGCAAAAACTTAAATTTGAGACTTTAAAAGCTTCACTTTCAGTCACAGGTAAGAGAAAAATAGTGGAAGGATTGGAATCCCCTAGGTAACTACTGAAATAAAAATTAGAATCAATGGAACTGGCTAAGGAAGGACCAAGGCCAACAAAATAATTATTAAAAGCCTCTGCTATTTTATTCACTAATTCATGACCATCCTTAGAATGGAAAACATCGGGGAAATGGTTGGTTTTTCTAGTCTGTAGAGTGCCATTGATAATATTCCATGTTTCTTTCATGTTGTTTTGATTTTCATGAAAAAGATGAAAATAATAATTCTTTTTAGCAATACGGAGAACGTGGTTAAGCTTATTCCGGAAGCGTGCATAATTGTATTTATTATCTGCTGTAGGCAATTTTATATATGTTTTATAAAGTTAATTTTTTGTACGAATAGAATGTAAGATACCAGAAGTGGTCCAAGGGGAAGGTTTCTTCCTCGTCTTCCTGCCCTTAATAAGTTTCATAGGGAAATTTGTATTAGAAATTTCACTAAGTGTATTGTGAAAATTATTGAAAGAATTATTAACATCATCATCATTGACAACTTTATGCCAGTCCAAACCAGATACTTCCGAAATAAAATTATCAATATTGATATTTGAAAAATCTTGAGCATAAAAATCCTTACGATGATGCTTAGTAGGTAAAAATTTAAATGGATCGGAAAATGATCAGTAATGTCAGTGATAAGAACTCCTTAATAGGAGATCATGACATTATTGTCACCCAAATTGCCGTTAGTGAAGATATTGTCAATAAGTGACGAGGAAGAACTAGAAACCCGGGTAGGTTTGGTGATTGTGGGTATGAAACTACAAGAAACTAAAATATTCAAACAATCCCACGAATTTGGCTTTACATGTCAATATTGAAGTCACCCAACAAGTAGCAAGGTTTCTTCTCCTTAGTGATTCCATCCAGTGTTTGATAAAGGTAATCATTAAACGAAGTAATATTTCCACTAGGGGGAAAGGTGGATTATGCCAACAATTATATCTCCTTTTATGAAGGGAACTCTTATTTCGACAAAAAGGCTTTCAACATGATCATGAAATAATGATATATCATCACGTTGACTGAATGTGTACTTTTGATCAATGAATAAACAAATCCCTCCACCTTTCTTGACAGAGCGATGACTCTCGACAAGTGAATAATTATATAATTTAATGAGTGGAGACAAGTCATCTGTGAAGCAAGTCTCCGTGAAACCTATAATTGTAAAATCGTGTTTAATAGTTGAAAGACAGTCATTAATCGCACTGAAATTCTTATTGAGACTACAACTATTTAAATGAAAAATATTGAAATTACTAGTAGGCATCATATTAAAATCATCAGTATTGTAGTACTTACACATATCCGAACGTATGTCGTCAAAATACTCCATATACCATTCATCATTTACTGAAGTGTCATTTCTTAATGAAGCACCTGTATGCGTACTACAATTCCCACAACCAGAAGCGAGTTCATTGTCCGTGACGTCAATAAAGGGAAGATTAGCTTGAGAACATGTCCTACAAATCCAGTTGTTTATAGTACCATCCTTATGTTGATAAATGCAGGTATTGTGACTTAAAGCGTGGCATAACTGACAAATAGTAACACCGTAGTATCCGCTGAAAATATCCCCATTACAAACCCAAAAAACAACTACTAAAGGACATAGAAAACAAAAATACACAAACTAACTACTATACAAAAACAAACAGATGAATATGCAAGCCTTACAAGCCTGCAAGGAAAACATTTCAGAGAACGTAACTTATTGTTATGTATGCTGCAGAAATGTTACTCGACATCATGAGGATACTGCAGTTGATTGTAATCAGAAACAGGCGTAAATGACAACGAGAGGAATCCGGCCACGGGAGGACTCTAAAGAAAATGTTAAAGCGGTGTAGTCTCTGTTGCATGAAAAGGTGGTAATAGTTTATGCATCGATATCTCTTGTTCCTGATCTTTTTCACTCCTGTACTTTTTCCTGAGTCTCTTTTGTAGATTGGTAAGATTTTACCGTCTGAGGTCCAAGCACTCTCTATCAAGTCGTGGTTTTGGGTGGCCTTGAGTAGTTGGTGGTTATGGTGGGTGAGGTCTTCTTTGATGACAATGCCCGAACCTTTCAGCTTACGTATATTCTTCATAAAGGACTTACAATCTTTATGGCTCTGGAACTTGACGATGATTGCCCGGATTCTATTTTCAATGTGTGTCCCTACTCTGTGTGCTCTGTCAATAGAGCTGGGGGTAATGTCTACACCAAGATGGTTTTTAGCTAAGTTTATGAGTAGTTCGGTCGGGTTTTCGTTGGCATTCTCTTTTATACCAAATACTCGTACGCAATTCCTACGAGAATATTGATGAAGGTCATTCATTTTGTGCGTGCTTTTTAAAATTTCAGATTTCAAATCAGCGAGATATTTTGTGTGGGTTTTGATATCTTTGAAGGCAGTTTCAAGTTGATTTTCTAGTTCAAAGATCTTGGCTTCCTGTCGTCATGTTGTTCCTCAGACAGTTTACTCAATTTAGGGTTAATAGCTTTTTCAATGCAGTTCTGAAGTAGGTTTTTAAAATCTCCGTTTTCAGTCAATTCTTTCATAATTTCGCTGACCAGTTCATCAGTTCCTACAGGAGTGGATGTCATTTCCTGTAATTTTGTTCTATTTCGTGGAGCCATATTGATGGGCGATATTTCCGCAAGGCACAAAACTAATGATCAGGTTACCATACCTCTTTAAGGTTCGCGGAAAGGGTTCTTTATACAAGTGTAGTATCATAGGCTGGGCGTAAGCAGAATGTCAAAAACGTCATGCTCAACTTATAAGAACCGATGTCAGAATTCAACTTACTGGAGAGATTTTCATATGAGAATATTATCCACAGGTAAATTCATGATATATGTTTCCCTGACTGGCGAAAGATAAAGAGAACTACATGGTTTGCAGGTATTTTGCTTCCCTTTATTCCATGCTTTATTTGATGTACGTTGAGTTGAGTCATGTGTATTTGTATAAACGTAATATGGAGTATTTTATAATATAGAATTAATTAGGGACCAGTTATTGACGGGACGACAGGAGATCGAAGGGAATTTATTTTAGGAAGTAAGTACTGTGTACCTACCACTACAATTCCTATAGGCCTAACTCCTGTTATGTATTTTAACCTATATAAATATTTTATCATCTTGGTAATACCAGCAAGCAAACCTTGCTTGTTTGCAAAAGGCACAGCCAAAGAAGTATTCTACAACAATTGTTTACTTACAGTCTTTTTTGAGGAAGAGGCCGATTGGGATGAGAGTATGACTGATCGATCTGAAGCTCCTCAATGAAGTCGGAATGCTCTTTCCTCTTATGAACTCTATGACCTCTTCCTTGCAAGGACTGAGAGTTTATTGAGGCATCTGGTACTGGCTGTATCTCCTTTAATTTCACTTCCATCTCTTGGGAAGCTACATTTTTTGAGGAAAAATGCAGGATTGTGATCGGACTATATTACCAACATATCTGACATCCCTATACAGACATTTACATTACAAATACAAGGACTACAATTAAGAGAGTTATTGTCTTATTGACAGTCTTGTCATTCATTCAGTATTCCACGAAACCAAAGATACTTGTCACTTGATAGCGTGAAAGCGCTCACCAGCTTGCTGACACACAGAGTGATCGACTCAAGATACAACTCGTTACAGCTCTGCCTAACAAGGAAAACATTTAAAAAAAATGCTGTTTAGGCTAGGCCCTATATTACTATAGTAAGGTGCTTAATATATCAGGTTTGACTTGAAAATTTGAGCATATGTTAGAAAAGATCCCTTGAATTATTACAAGCCAGTTCCTGAGAAAAATTAGAAAAACATTAAGTGTTCAACCCAAGCCCAAAGTACCCCCACAAGTAGGCCTGGGCAGTAGTAGGCTAGTACTACTATAGGCTATAACTGGTAGTTTCGCCCCATTGTCAGTTCGCCCCAAAGTACCTACCAGTTCGCCCCAAAATTTGAACAATAGAAAACACATCTTGATGGTTTTCGCCAACCAGTTTGTTCTTTTATTTCACTTTATGTAATTGCATTGCCCCAAAACAAATGAAAATTTACGTAGGCTAGGTTAGGCCCCCCCCCCTAAAAAAAAGTTTCAGGTCCGGGCTATTTGGTAAAAAGGAACTTGGAGGTAGGGCCTTTTTATTCACAGTGATTTGTATTGTAGCGAATCTGTCATTAATTTGTTGAGGCCTAGGCCTATGTAAGACTAACACAATGTTCAATATCAGTGCAAAAACATTTACTGTTAATCCTGTAGAAAATCAAACAAAATATATTATAACTTTTCAATGAACTTCGTTAACTTATAATCGTTAAATAATATTCCAAAATAGATTCGCTATATATACATAATTCCAATAATTCTTATTAAAAATAGTCTCGCCACATTCGACGTAGGCCTACGCGACTCTGAGCGAAATAAATTCTTCAAATGATACTTATGCCAAACTACTGTACAAAAATTCGCACGTCATATCAATATTATTATGTCAATGATTCCTGCTGAACTGTGACAGATGTTCTTCGTGAATTATGAGACACAATGGAAGGCAAACGACGATGCTACAAAAGGTAAGTTGAGACTACAGAGTAGCTGAGGGCTAGGCTATGCGTATCCCAGTATACAGTAGGACTAGGACGGATATCTTGCCTTACCGCCATGGGGCCTATGCTAGGCCTAGACCATATCGCGGTTTGATTCAATAATGCGCACCTGTTTTCGGTTAATCATTACAGCGGGTGTTATCATATCACGGGTTATATTTAGGGTTTAGATATTTTGGTACACTATTTTTTCTTCTTTTAAACAGTTTTCATTTTGATTATAATACTAAAATCTGAATATAGGCCTAGGCTAGGGGGCTTGGCCTCACAGGCGGTAGGTAACGAAACCTATGGCGGTAAGACACGGCCCCCAGTAGGACTAGGCCTATGTACAGTTAGGACTATGGACTACTCTGACTTGCGAGTCTAAAGCTAGCCGCACACTTAATTTTTATTTGCCCTTCGATATAGGATTTCGCCGTTTCAGATTTTTCAGGAATTTACAAATTCGTTTTAAAAAAGGGTTAGAGACGAGTTACTGTAGAGTTATGGCTTGCTTACCATGGGTAATGGAGTAGCCTAGGCCTATGTTCTTTCATAATCACAGGTGAAAAATTAGGAAAGAAGGATTCGAACTTAGTTTTCGAAAAAGTGTCACATGTTTGAATTCCAAGAATTTGAATGCTGATTGGGCATATCAAAGTAGGGGAAAAAACCTCACTAGCTGCACACTATACGACTTTACTAGTTGCAACTCAACTCGACTGTCGTGACCTATCTCTATATTGCCAGTCGTACAACCGACACCTGCACACAATTTTCTAAAATTTAGAGTTTGCAGTCACCATTCTAGTTTGTAGTGAGTTGACATTTACTGTTTGTTGTTATGTTATGAAACCTTTTAGCCATTTCACAAGCAAGGAATCACTAAGCCTTTGGCTTAAAGTTTCTGGTGTTCATATATAATTAAATATTTACATACACACTCAGACAGACAGCACAGTGTGCATGTTGGGACAAATGTTTACATCCACAAAGAAAAAAAAATAGTGCACCCATCTAAATGGAGCACTAACATAAGACTGGTATAAGACCTGTGATTCGTTTATTCAATAGGTACTTGGAGTTTGTTCATGAAGTAATACCTCACAGAACAAGATGTCGTTGGAGGGCAGATGATAAAATGAAGGATGACGTCATTGCAATTGAACTAGTTTCTGACATTGATGGATGTTCAAATAAAAAATGCAAGGTCAGCTGATACTCCCTGTACACAGAAAATTGAGCAATGTGATTTGAGGCAAATTGAAGCATACCTAATAAATCATGCAAAGATTGCACATTCACAACTGCAGAATGGTACCAGCAGGCGTTGAAATAACAGTAGGCAGTAGCGTAATGCAGCTAAAATTAGCTGTTTGTTTCCCCACCAGTGTTTCCTCTAAGAATTTTGGTAGTGAGCAAAATGAGTAATGTTACTGGGACTCGTTACTAAAATCAGAGCATGTGTGCGTAGCACGGAAGCAATGCCAGGGTCTAAATTTGAAGCTCTGGGGTTTTAGATGCTTTCTGGTGCAATCTGAGCTGATTTTTGAGATATATATATTTTCTGAAAAAAAGTGATCTTTTTTCTGTATTAAATTTAAGTTATTTTTTCTCCAAATATTTTTGGCTGGACTTAAATGTGCATCAAATTGGCAAGCCATCGAATCAAAATCATGTCATAGCTGCAAAATTGTTCAATTACCATTTGCCAAAAAAAATGATGCAGCAAAATCTTTCAAACATTTCATGTGTTCACCTCCAAATTCAGGCTACTACTTGCCATTTAATTTGCTTTGCTCATTTCTACCTAAATCTCGAGTGGTATCATTGAAGTTTTAGTTTGAACATGACAAGTGATCAATAACTGGTTCAAAAGGGCAGCGGACATGACTAATATCTATTGTTGGATGCATTCTTAACAAATTCTGCACAAACATTTGTTAATTTGTAGAGACAAGATCAAACAGATCAATCACAAGAATAAACAGATCAATCACAAGAATTGGATGATGATGGTCAACTTTTTCACGAATATGAGCAGACAGTTAAATGTAAGTTTGACATATAGTTTTACCCCTATACAAATCGTGGGTGATCGCTGCGAGGAGCAAAAAACTTACATCTTTTCTCGTTCTCACAGAGCTCGACAATTATATACATGTTTCCATCTCCTATTTGGCAGCAGTGAGGGTCGCGCTAATCTATGGGTCATCTCCAGCAACGTCCAATTTTTACAGTCGTCCGAGATTACCAGAATTTTGCTATGACTTCCAAATATGCCCCAAAATAAGGTTGCAGGTTGTCCTCGGGACTACCAAATAATTTTGACCAATGTAACATTATCAGAAACTGCTGATTACCTGGCCTCGAAAAAATGTTTTAAATCTACTCGCCGTATGGCGAGCGTAACTAAACATTTACTTAATAAAGTATTGACAGACAGTATAGTTTTAAGACAGTTCTAACAACCTCTATTGACTCAGTGTGTGTATTGGCAAACATATACATGCACACAATCAGTGGCGGCACACAATCATGTGGGGGGGTGGCAGGGGGAGGGGGGAGGGCAATTGCCCCGAAACATTTTCCGTTCATCATGGGCTCAGTGTTAACAAAATATATGTTTTCCCTATTTGCCCCCCCCCCCCCATCAACATTCATGCCTGTTTTCCCCCAATCAAAATCCTGTACAGCCACCACTGCACGCAGTGATATGTTGCAGGATAGTTGCGATTGATTTAGGAGTGGTACACACTGTTTCTGACACCTTCAAACATTCTTCATCTTTAGAGACAAGATGAGACTGATACACCTTCAGATCAATCACAAGAATTGGAGGATGATGGTCAACTATTTGATGATAATGAGCAGACAGTTGCAGACCAAAGTTTCCTGTTTGTTGAAAGTTCATTCTGTGAAGATTCCCAGAGTGATGGTGGCCGGGATGAGTTAAATGTAAGTTTCACATATAGTTTCAACCCTATACCAGTCATGTGAGATCGCTGTGAGGGGCAAACAACTTTCACCGTTTATTCTAATAACCTAACTTATGATCATGTGTAATTTCAGTGTACATGTGTATGACTAGGTACTTATTTCCATCGACTCACATGAACAAATGTAAAGAACTTGAAAACTTCATGAAATGTTCCAATTGCGTAAGGGGTTTGTTAGAAAGGTTAGCAATGTAAAATGAAAGATTTTTTAACAAAACATTGAACAGGATCATTCGAAACAGTTTTGCCCTTCATACTCATAGTAATACGTTACATTATTTCACCAATCACATCATAGCTTTATCCATTGGGCCTACTCTTGAATGTTGATTTGCTCAAAAATAAATTGTTGATGGAATGAAGTATTGACCATAGTTTTTCTCATTAATCATATTCACAGAATAATCCTGACAAGAATGGTGATCCTGATGACTTACCTCTATATCCAGGAGCTAACATCTCAACAACACAGAGTTTCATCGCCATAATGGCATATGCTCTTCGACACAGCTTGTCGAAGATCGCTCTCCAAGATTTGCTGAAATTAATCAACATCCATCTTCCAGAGAGCAGCCTACCAGACACTATTTACACTATCAGTAAGAATTTTGACAAGTGCAGAAATGAAATTGATTTTTATATTTATTGCAAAGAGTGCACATCATATCTTGGATTGGGTGATGAGCACATTTGTCCCATATGTAGTATAAATGTTACAAAACTGGAAGCAATTAAAGATGCTAACTATTTTGTTTCTATGTCATTAAAAGGGCAACTAACAGATTTGATGGAGAGACCAAGTCTGAGTCAGTACTTTTTAAATGATGACGGCTCACCCAAAAAGCATATATCCCTTCTCTGGAATACTGATGGCATGCCAGCTTTTCAGTCTGGTAATGGAAGTGTTTGACCAATACAGTGTATGGTGAAATATTTGCCTATAGGGATTCAGACAAAGAACATACTACTAGTTGGTCTTTGGTATGGGAGCAAAAAAACCATTTTTTAAACTTTTTAAATCCATTCCTTGAGGAATGTAAAGAATTGTATCATGATGGGGTGGAATGGACAATTCCAGATCAGACATTAACTTTTTCACCATCAATTGCAGCTCCTGAATTCGCAGTATTCGATTTTACAATTAAAGATCTCTGTGGTTACAGGCCACGAGACCGAAGGTCCGCGAGACCGAAATTAAAAGAAGGTCCGCGAGACCGAAAGTCCTTTAATTTCGGTCTCGCGGACCTTTTTTTAATTTCGGTCTCGCGGACCTTTTTTTTAATTTCGGTCTCGCGGACCTTTTTTTAATTTCGGTCTCGCGGACCTTTTTTGTAATTTCGGGCTCCCGGACCTTTTTTAATTTCGGTCTCGCGGAGCTTTTTTGAATTTCGGTCTCGCGAACCTTTTTTGAATTTGGGTTTTGAATTTCGGTCTCGCGGAGCTTTTTTGAATTTGGGTTTTGAATTTCGGTCTCGCGGTCTTTTTTTAATTTGGGTTTTTAATTTCGGTCTCGCGGACTTTTTTTATTTCGGTTTTTAATTTCGGTCTCGCGGACTTTTTAATTTCGTTCTCGCGGACCTTCGGTCTCGTGGAATACCCCCATCTCTGTTATGTCGACTGGAGACTGAAAAGTTTGGCTGAAATTCATTTGTAGTATTTAAGTGAATAGTTCGTTTCCGGGACATACAGCCTAGCCATAGAGCTTGGGATAGATGGTTAATTGAGACCGAGTTGCCTTGGGGCCAAGTTGGTTTAGGTCTGAGCCCATAGGCGTTTATTGCCTACACTAGGCTAGTACGGTAAAGGCTAGTCCTGGTCGGACGTTATGTTACGATATGGTACAAAAAAAATCATGTCCGTAGTCCGTACTAACTAGAGGTTTCAGAAACTTACCGTAATACCGAGCGGTATTCAACGGCAAGGTAGCTCTAGACAAAGTTAGACTCACGCAACAATGAGTGTTTTTAAGTGCTAAGAATAATAAGATGGGGCACAAGAATTGAACGCCATAGTGGGTGACTAGTAGCGTTGTGCGAAAGTGCAAATTTCACACAACCGGTTGTGTTGCAACATGAATCCCAATGCTATGTACATACTCTTACACGCACGGTTATGGAAAAAAAAAATCATACTCGACGTACGATATTAGATTAACACTTTCGTACGTGGATTAAACTTATAACTAATACGTCCACAAACAGAAATTGGGGGTTCCCCACCATTCCATGATATTGGAATAGGGCAAGCCTTGAAGTTCAAAAGTCCACAACGAAACGTTTTCAACTATCAACAAGTCACCACGTGTTTGGAACTTTCAGACAAGAAGAACGTAACACAGGGGCTACGTAAATACGGGATTATAAACTACATACATGAGAATAGTACAGATATATTTATATCGTTAATCGGCTGTTGTTTTCTCCACAATACTTTCACAATACGTACAAAATCAATCTCTCGTACAAAAGTTCTTCAAAATTCAAAAAGGAGCCAAGGAAACTAGAAATGACATCGTGGAACCTCCGCATTAATAAACGAATCCATTCATTACAGCATCAAATCCAGAGTACCGTACTGCAATGTGTGTACCAGTACCATACCCTAGGCTAAAATAATATACAGTCCCGGGTGAAGAAGGATTTAAACCGGATATACTCCCTGCGGTTTTGGCTCAAAATTTATGAAATCGTTGTAATTATTATAGCAAAATGAGGTGAAATACATAAGGGTAAGATTTTGTACATGGGAACCTTCACAGTCATCATTTGAAGGAAGAATACATAGGTCATTCCATAAGAAATCACCAAAGTTTGGAGTATGTTGTAGTTCGACATCTTTGAAAAATTCCCAAATTTATTGTATGATTGGACCACCATGAAATAAGCATATTCTGAAAATTTCAGTTGCATTGCTTTACAATTGACCGATTTATCACACTTTCAAATTCCGCAATTTGTCGCCACCATCCCAGATAGCACAATTATGTTGGGCCAACATTGGTATTTTAGGTTGGAACTTCATTGGTAGAATATATTTTTAAGATTGGGTGCTCGTAGTTTTACGGTTGGCCCAAAACGTTGTCCTAACAATGGGTCAACATTACAACAGCGTTAACCCAACACATTGTTATCACAAT
>JAIPMN010179318.1:0-17247 GCA_020650975.1 Apostichopus californicus
GAGAATGTTACTCACCTGCAACTCAATATTTTTGTTGTTTTTTACCTTTACTTCTGCCTCTTTTTGCTCCAGTTTACCCTACAAAAATAAAATATGCAATTCCATGTACATAACAATGATGAAGTGCTTGTAGTTCGAACAAAGGGTAGCTGTCCTTATGTATGAAGTAGATATTAAAAAAAATAAACAAATATGTTCTCTTAATGTTACGTTTTTATTGTGAAACATCGTTGAAAACAAAAATGGTAACGCGACGATGATTATAAAAGTACACCACGTTAGGAAGGTTGAATTGTTTTGAACGTTATTTATGTCATAGCCCTAAACAAACTATACTGTAACTTTGTAATATATCTTTTGTAAATTATCTTTTGATTGAACTGGTTTCAAATAATATAATCTGGTATGTCCCATATCGGTTGATAATCATGCGAGTGTATGTGTGAATTCATGTTCAGTTAATTTAGGTTTCATAACAAGAAAGAAACTTCATTACATTAAAATGCTGAGTGTCCCCTCCAATGACATAACATATGCATTTTGGTAAATTACATTGTACAAAACGTAATGAAATGGCCTAAACGCTAGAATATCGTTCACTCTGTGCTATCGCATGAGACAAAATGATTGTTTTCAAACAACAAGATACATTTTCAGGTCCCAATCTCCATAAATTTAACATTTTAACCTGAAATTTAACTAACCAGTGACAGTTACTTGTTTTCACTTGAAAGGAAAACACAAACCTTTATGTAACCCAACGATATATGGTATGTTTAATAAAGGTATATACATGTTTTAATGAACTAAAAGTCAATGCACTTTTCCAATGATCTTTTATATGACATCATATTCAGAATGGATATTTTCTTTTACTTTTGAATCAATTTGAGTTGTGTAAAAAACGCAGACTACAACAGGAAACTATCAAAATGTCTTATAGCTGCCTATGAAGGGAAGGGGGGTTGAACTAATGACGAAACGCAGCCGAGACTAAGGTGAAGTGATAAGGTGAATATGGTCTACTACATGAGGCCATATTTGTAAAGTCAAGAAAGTTTTTGATGTATATTTGCACAAAACAAAGAAGGGCGTATCTTGATAATCAAAGCGAGAGTATGAAAGTTAGCAAAAATCACTTGATTTAAGTATCATATCGAAAAGGAATCTCCTTAATACATTTTCAAACAAAACATACTACTCCAAACCCTTCAACCCAATAAATTAAACATTGAACTCGGTGATTTTATCTAAGCAGTGACTTAGCTCGTGTCATTACATGGAAGAGAAAAAAGAACCATTGAGTCCTTCACAATAAGAATATGATAGGTGTGTTCATATCTTATGTATTATCAGTTAACAAATGAATGGCAGTCAATATTCTTTTGTAATGATCTCCGACATAATGATAAGAATGGACATTCCATGCTTTAAACTTTAAAATTTGAACCAACAACGTTTGCATAAATGTTTTCATAAAGCAAAAAGTGAACACAAAACTAATTTATTGTCCAATAGGTATGAAAACATGAACACATTTTGTAGGCCTAATCTTTTACACTCGCCCATTGTGACAGCCTAATTTATATCCCTTCAGAAAAATCTGGTTTAACATTTTCTCATATTGTCACCGTTTTCATTGCAGCAGGCTAGACGTAAAAACTAACTCCAAAATGAACAATGAGTCTGTTCCAAGTAAACTTGAGTTTTACTAATGGTACAGTATCCAAGGATTACTTGATATTTGATTGTAGGCCCTATCTACAACTGTACCCACTATCACTATAATCACAGAGCTATTATGTAACAGAACTGATCAGAGCTTTTGAAGGTTTCGATTCATTACCGATGCTTATGCAAGGTACGATTAACTGATTTCCAAAGTAATCCGATCTGAAGAAGTATCGTTGTGAATGCATACAATAAAAGTAAGTGCATGCCTAACGTACAACAGCAACAACGGTCTAGTATAGACCCGTCGTCTTTGTAATTGTAACGTATTGACCCCAGTATTAGGATAATTGCAGTGCTAGTAAAGCTATGATAAAACATATGAGAACAAATTGTTGTCTACAAACGGCAAAAATATACTAAATTTACCAAAAAATGGAACCTGTCAAACACATTTCGAATTAACTGTGCTGATATGTGCAATATGTATGTAAAGAATTCTTATTATGAGCAAAACTTTCGACTTTTTTTCATTAATGGTCGATCTGCCTACAAATGATGATGTTTCCTTATTTTTAAAAGTGCAGAATGGTTCCCTTTTTGTGCAAAAACCTTTCTTGCCCAGTATAACCGCAGAACATTTTCAATATATTGAAATTGAATTCTTATTTATTATAGTGTAACTAAACCAACAGCATAATTTGTGAAAACATTTTTGTTCAATCTAACAGCAAAAAAGGTTAATATTCAATATTAATTTGATTATTTTACAAGGTGTCATGTATGTATGTATTTGTATGTATTTTAGATCCCCCTGCAAGCAGGAACTCGCGAAGAAGCCTCATTGGCTTATCAAAGCCGCAAGCTGAACGAAGCCAGTCTCTTACATTCATATTTAACGTCCATGATTATGAATTGTCAATTGTCAACAACTCTGTTACTGGACGACATACATTAATCTGGGAGTGACTTGAACCGGGCACCTTATGACTGAAAGGCACCGGCGTTAACCACTGAGCTTACACTCCAGGTAATTAGTAACAAAGCACCAAGTGGAAAGTTGCAACGTTATTTCAGATTTTGTCTCAAGATTTGTATATGAAGTTTTTTGTTGGTAATTTGACTTTATTCCTGGAAAGAAAGCAGTAATTAGCATACTATGAGAGGCATATTTAAAGTAGCTTTCCAATGGCGTTGGCAGAAGTTTGATTCTATTACGCATACTTAAACTTAGGTATCAGTCGAAGTTCGTTAGTTCAGCTAACTTTCAGACAACAGCAGTCCTTGTTAATTTTCCACTTTTGGTGTCATCATTGAGATACATATGTGTTTATATAACCATGTCGGATTGTAATGTATACAGCTTAACATTGCTAACTGTTAATTCTTAGAACATAAGACACCCATGTGTTATTGAGAAACCAATCTCACTCCCAGTTCCCATTCACTTCGTCCTCTCTATTACGGCCACATATACCCAATCAAACAGAAGTCTTTCTCATATATCTAGGCGTGCATTCGCTATTGTGAAAGCTAATATTGATAATACACCATCACAGATCGGCTCGATAGCTTGAGGGTTATACATATGGCATGTGCTTACGGGTTAAGAGCTGCAACATAATCCAGTAAGCGTTTGATGTTGTTATGACTTAAGTACATAATATCCTCTCTTGTTTTAGTCCTCTCTTTAACGGCCATCTATACTGCAGCGTATACCCAATCAAACATAAGTCTTTCTCAAGTACCTATAGGGTAGGCGTGCATCGCTATTGTAAAAGCTTATATTTATAAAACCAAAAGAAAACAGAAAGAACAGAGACAACAGAGATCGGATCGAGAGCTTGAGGTTTGGACATAAATGATGTGTTTAGTGGTTATGGCTATAACATAATCCATTCAACATTTGATATTGTTAATACTTAAGTGCATAATATCGAGAGAGGTAAAATAGCGCATTCTTACTTTCAGTTCAGATATTTCTTTATCTTTCTCTCCCTGCATAGAAAATTAGAATGAATTAAAATGAAATAAAGAACGAAAAACAAAAAGAACAATGCAATCTTTGTTAAATACCAGTTGATCATTTCATGATCTTTCAATGCAACATACTCTGCAAGCAAATTGAAATTACCATTGAGCCTAGCTGTGACTTTGTTATTTAGCGCATTGAAGCCTGTAATGAGAAGTTATGTACAAAAGCCTGTTAGTGCCATGCATTTAAGAAACGATTTTGTAATAGAAAATATTTGCAAAGAATTAATTTGGCATAGAGCTATTAGAAAAGAAAGATATCCCGTCCAGTACACATATCGTTTGTGTAATTACGTTTTAGGTCAATTAAGTTTTAAGTCAAGATGTTGTTCTTAAACATTAAACAACGTAATTGGAGTTTTTTTCATAACCTGTAGTACACATTTAACCACCCTTACTTGAAAAAGTCCTGCACCAGAGAGGGATTTTACATAACTACTGCAATGTCTCATATATTACGTAGTGTCTACTCAATTCGTGAAATATATGTACTATTGATATGACCTCCTTTGTTTATGAAAAGTTTAAAGGATTTTAGCTTGGACTGGGTGACCTCGATGATGCGCTGCTTTCATCACACACCTTCATCATGTTCATCTCAGTTTACCAATAAAAATCAAAGGTTACTCCTCCAAGTGACGTAAATTATTATGATTTTCTTATGTCTAAATGCACTATGTAATATCACTGCTTATATACCATGAGTAAAAGTTTTCCTAGCATTCCTTAAACTGCTCATCATCATCCATACTTGGCCAATGGGAGAATGTTTGGGTTATAAAGATGGTTAAATTCAATTTAAACCCATCTTTTCACTCATCTCTTGAACTCTCTCCTCCATTCAAAAAGGATCATTTCCAGCACGAACATGAAAATGATTTAGAAAACGCAAACGATGTTATACACACATTCAACTTGCAGGTTGGCAGTTTGCACCTTTTTCACATAAAATTTAAAAACTTCAATAAAAACTGACTAAGTGTTACCCAGGAAAAACCTTTCATTGCATATTTTCCTTTTGCTTCTTTCTTTCAGTTATTATAACGGGTTATATACATAACGTGCCATACAATTATCTTTACATTTATCGTAACCTAAGATATTAACATATGCACACTGAATAAATGACGAATATTCATTGCAGAGAAAATTTTTGAATTGAGTACAATTGTAAAATACACCTAATTTATTATGTAAACCTGCCAGGCAAAGCTATAAACTTGTAATACTATCACTCAAGATTTTTTAAACATTAGCAGATATTATTATTATTATTATTATTATTATTATTATTATTATTATTTTACGCACCCTCAAAAGCTCCACTTGCTCTTCTTTCCTGGCAGAGATAAGTGATGAAAAGATTGGAATTATACGCAATTCACTATCAATATAAGTTGCGGTGCAGCGAGAAGCATTTTCATGATGGTTGCGTATTTCTTGATATATTTAATATTCAACGATCCAATTCGTTTCCAAAGTCTAAAACATTGCAAATCGTGTTTTGCACGAATCATGTATGCTTATTGGCCTTTAGCTTAAATAGCATTAGGGTAAATCTGTAGAGAAAGGAATTCAACTTTATGGCGTTTAGTTCAATAAGTCAGTTCGGAGATACCAGCAGCTTATAATTAAGTAACATGTATAACGGTCGACTGTGAATAGTATCGTCACTCGACAGCTTGTTTACACTTATGCTCCAAATATCGATCGTTATCTTACTGAAGCAATTCTTATTTCATTCGCAATGGAGGTTAAATATACATCGATGGTATTAAGCTATTGACGGTTAAGGCATTGAGCGACATTTAAGGGAGCGAGGACTTAAATTATCCGGAAGAAAAGAAGAACGTGTTTCACTTGTATTCGCTGCGAAGAGATTGCCTCAGCTTGCCCAACGTTGCAAACAACAACGTACTCTGAAGTAGCGACACAGGTGCAGAACCTATAGTATGCATACTGCATGAATATGATCTGCACTGGTTGTAAAGGCAAAAGTATTTGAAGTAAAAAAATGATCCAAATTCGTTATCTCATGATCATTCACATACAAATTTTTTTTGAAGAAATGATTTTCAATCGTATTAACATGTTTTAGAATAATATGACAAGCTACGACGATATTTTCCATGTATATTTCATTGGTGCTAATTTATATATATTCGCGTAAACACTATGCGACAAATTACATACTAAATAATCTTAGCGTTCATACCGTGAACGCAGTATCATTATCACCCCGGACGTCTTTAGTGTTGAAGTGTTACGAAAAATTACATATTTACCGATGTAGGGAAACATTATTGCTTTAATTACGGGACTACCACAATAAAAATTATGTCCATTATCTTAACAATTTGCCCGAAAATGCTCGGCTCGATATCGTTCGTTATTACCAGAGTACGCTCGCAACGATAACAATACAGATTTTATTCACAAATGACCCAAAGCGGAGGTCAAGCACAAAAATTTGCGCATGCGTAAGGTGCACCTCCGAACAGGCTTATTGATCAAGTCACCTCCTAATATCCTTGTTGGATTCTTTGTCTTCAGTTTTACTTGAACAATAGAATTTCAAATTCGACATAATTCGTGTATTCTGCTCTACAGTTTCTGGTATCTCTCTCAGACGTATAGGAAGACTTACATTACATAGCAGAATGGGCAAAGCTAAAGTAGTGTGTTAAACCGTTATATTTGACAGATATTAGTTTCTAAAAGTGAAGTCCAGATGACTGAAACCTTCAAAGGAGTAGTAAATTTGTAACGACCTAGTGAATACCTAGAAAGGGAACTGGGTGCTTTCGTATTTCATTAGAACAAGAAGTTCCCGTATATTAAGCAATAAATAAGTATCGATAAAATAAACAAGAATTGTATATAATTACAGCCGATATCCTGATCCGCTGCTCAGTGTGTTTCATACCAGTTACTTAAACATACTCATGATATAACAGGATAAAACAGCAGCGAAAAGGTAGCATTGCTTAGATTAACAATTCTTCTACATTATCGATACATTTGCTTACCTCCTCTTGTATTTCTTTTGCCGTTTTCGGTGAGTCCTTGCTGGATGAAAAACAAGGATAAAACATCCAAAAAGTTATTCGAGTGTTAGTTGGAACTTCTACTTGTAGTCATTCACCAAAAGTCAAACAACAACGTGCTTTAGATGAAACGGCTTGTCGCATTCGACAAATAGACTATGAATATATGGAAGATCTGGAAGATTGGATTACGTCAACATTTTAGTTTAACGTTTTATCTAAAAAATGCTTTTAAGTGTATAATATGAAAGGCAATTTTCATATGGATGTTTGCTTGATGGTAAACAAGGATACAACAACAACAAAATTATTCGGGCATAAGTTGGAACTTCTACTTGAAGTCATTCATTAAAGTCAAACAACAAAGTACTTTGAATAAAACGCATTCGACACATATAACTAGATATATGGAGATCTGGAAGATTAGATGCATTAAAAGTTAAGTTTAACTGTTTATCGAAAAACTCCTTGTAAGTGTATAATGTGAAAGGAAAGTTTCCTCTCCATACCTTTGATTAGTGAAAATATTACATAGACGATAAAACATCCTGCTAAAGTTCCTGCTACGATTATCCAAGTCGCCAATGATTCATGGACAGGCACTGAAAAGATGTAAGCATTTGAAAGGAATTGAAACCATGCTCCAAATTATCATCAGCCATAGGCTTTGATGGAAGGGTGGATATACATGACTGTGGTCAGGGGAGAACTGAAGTTAATAACGAACATCAGTTGACTATGCGGTCACATCTGTGTATAATGTAATACGTAAAGAGCAAAATCGTTCCTTTTTATATGTAATTTCTTCATTGCACAATCCTGCATGTTCATATTCAAGCATTTGGATTCCCACTGTGTCACATATATCATCGGAAGATTTAGTTTACCTGTCATTTCAACTTGAGCGTGGGCAAACCTTACATCATCGTTGCTTCTCTTAGGATCTACTGCTTGACACGTTAAGGATGCAGGATGTCCATAGACAGCGGTGACTGTGCTGGTTATTTCCCTTGAATTGCCATTTTGAGGTAATATTTCATTTTGATCAATGCCTTCTGTAATCTCCTTGGCTCCGTTAAACCACTTTAATGTCATTAAAGGAGGAGCATTGAGTGCAGTACATGTCAAAGAAGTAAACTGAGATGGATTAAGATACAATAAACAGCTGCTTTCTCCATCACAACGGTCGATTGCAAGATCAAAATTTTGCAGAGAATCTAACGAGAAACAAGAGTAAATTGGAAATAATTTAGTTAAAAATGCTTCAACTGATTACTTCTACAGTAAAGTTTCTGTTTATAATGATAAACACATTAATTGTTAACTTCATTATGATGATGAAATGTTATTTACCATTGTAATTTATTGAAAAGTTGTTCTATATAACATGTTAATATCAGTACATGATTTTCTATCGTATTGACATGTTTTAGGAACAATAATATGACAAGTTACGACGATATGTCCCATGTGTATTTCATTGGTGCAAAGTTTTTATATATTCGCGTAAACACGTGGAGTGTTAGTTCAGTGGTTAACGCCGTAGCCTTTCAATCAAAAGGTCCCGAGTTCGATTCACTCCAAGATTAATGCATGTCGTCCAGTTACAGAGTTGTTGACAATTGACAATTCATAATCATGGATGTTGAAAATATGAATATAAGAGACTTACTTCGGTCAACTTGCGGCTTTGATAAGCCAATATGGCTTCTTCGGGAGTTCTTGCTTGCAGGAGGAACTAAAATACATACATATGGCGGCCATATACATCCTTTTATCAATATTTAATAAATCGTATTGAAATAAACTAACACTGGCGTAAATTTTAATTATAATTATATTTAAGACATAGTCAGGTTTCTTCAATCATGAACCTAAAAACTACTGCTGATGTTACGTAGGTAAATACTTTAACAATGCAAAGGTCATTGCTTGTTCACAAAATATGCACAGAAACTAGTGGCAGTTATTTATATTGCTAGAAGTATTAAAAAGAGCTTTGAAAGCACTTGTCGTGATTGCATACATAATCGGATCAAGTTCCTTGATTCATGTATTCCATGTTTATTTGTCGCCTTTCAACATTTGTTTACCGGTCAGCGTATTCATTTATTTCCGACTTTGTACTGCTCTACAAAACTAACCTTGCACCAAAATATTAACTTCTCCATAACATTCGTTTTCTGCTGAAGAGACCCGACAGAAGTAGTTTCCTTCATCTTTTAGCGTAACGCTTTTAATGTGAAGTGTTCCATTTTCTGTTACTGAATATGGTTGAGAATCGTCACTGACTTCGCCCACAGTAAAATAAGCCACGAGAGTACTGTTATATAAAGTTGCTCCTTTCCTCCAGAAGAAATCACCAGTTCCTTTTGTCATGCATGATATTTCCGCTGATTGTCCTGCTTTTAATAGAACCGAGGCTGTTGATCTGTCGGTTTCTCTGTGCGACACGACATAAGCTGTCGCAAGAAATAGTGGAATGTAATCAGGACAACATGCATATATAATACTTCAGCTCATGGTAGCTTAACGAATTTCCCTCTCTGATAATAGAACGCCAAACTAGTTCATCATCTACGAGTTTTGTCTTTCATGAAACTACTGAAGTTAATACACTATAAAAATATTTCTTGGCTCTTTTTCCTGAAAATGCTTTTCCACATAAAAGTGATGTTAGCTTCCCTTTTTATTGACTTCAAAACATGTCACAATAGCTTAGAAATAGAAAGTGCTATTGAACTGTGTTGAAATATTGTTCATGTGTATGTAAAGATTGTTTAGACATTAATTATATTGCAATGTCCTTCTGTCGCAATTGTTGATTATTACAGGTTACAGGAAAGTTCATAAAACATTTCACACTCAATTCGAGAATTAGATTCACTTGTGACAATGCAGCATTGCCTTATGCGACTACTGGCGCGGACAGAAATAAGGTAAGGTAAGGTGACGATGCAGCACACCGTTTAAATTACATTAAGTTTTATATCTAACTAAAGGGTTTGATCATTTAATCAATCAGTCAATCAAAAACTATACATAAAGCGCCTAATATCCAAAGTCAAGTAATGCTTAAAACTTTCTTGGGAATAGATAAGTCTTAATTTTCCTGTTTAAAGTATTGATAATAGGACCTGCTTTGATCATTATGCTGTTAGGCCTTTATTATATATTACTTAAGTACAATCAGATACAGGAAAACCTACCTGAACAGTGCGAAGACAAAGCTGCAATCATTACTAAAACGTATAAACTGCCCATTCTTTCTATCTGTCACCTCAGTGTCTGTATTACATATGTACGTCAGGGTGCAGTTATATTAAAGACTCCAATATAAATCTGAAGAAAACATAATAAAATTATGACATGATAGTAAATTAAAGATTAAAATATACATTAACCATTCTCTAGCAGTAGGAATTCTCGGAATTGTACGTCATTTTCAAGGTAATTGCTGGATTTACAGGTTAAGTGCGATATCGGAAAGGGAAGGCAACAACATGGTTGTTGGATAAAGACTGAGCGTATGTCGTAGGCATACATTGCATACAAAGACTGTTTCAAGATAGAGAATATAAACTACCTGATGACATACTATGGTCGTTAAACCGGTACAAGAAAAATTGTTGTATTAACTACTTCCGAAGATTATAGTGAGCATCGTCTTAAATCAATGAACATTTGTTCTTGCTTTTTATCTTCAAATGTATTCTTTAAATCTCCATTCGTGCCAAACAGAAATGCATAATTGAATCTCCATAACACAATAAATTAACATGTCTTAACAACTAGTTCAAAGCAAAACTTTTGTTTTATGTCATTGGTGGCATCGCACCAGAAATGTTTACCTTGCTGTCGTCATGAAAACAAAAAAACACGGTTATATGTGGTCTCTTGTGTGCTGAACACGGTCGTATTTACATGCAGGTGTCGCTCCTGATAGAAACGTGATATCAGAGTTACATATATCTCATTTCCTAGACAAAATAAAGACAAATAATGCATGACAAATTAATCTAACACGTCCTTAAGAGAAAAGTAAGCCGGTTGACTTGTGATTCCTGCTACAGATCAGGTAACGTTCAAAATATTTTCGTTTGTGTACTCACCGACCCCGTGAGAAATTTATATTTTTTGTGCACTTTTAAGGTATTTCCGGGCACAAGGCTAGTGTCTATGTGAGGTATCTGCAACAATTAGTTTTTCAATTGCATGTTGTATTACGTAATGTTCAGCTATGTGCGGTACTGTGATAGAGGGCTGCCTGTGGTGCGAGGTGGTTTTCTGCTAGTTTGTGTACGTTCAGTGAGGGTTACTTCGTGTCCCAAACTGAGTATCGTGTACTGTTTTAAGTGGGTTACTTCGTGTTCCCAACTTGTGTTGTACTTGGGATACTTCGTGTTCCAAACCTGTGTTGTACTTGGGTTACTACGTGGTTCCGAGATTGTAACTGATGTAACTGATGTTACTAATAAGTGTTTAAATATTCTGACACAAGAGTGTCAATTCTTTTAAACAGTTTGCATTTCCTGGATGACTTTATGTATTGCAAATTGAATTATATTATATATTTGGCTCTTCACAAACTACACACATACCATCACCATCTCATATATTCCTGTCGCCTCCAGTAAGGAATAAAAAATATGCAATGCTAGGGTAGGCTGCGCTCTATAAGGTATGGTTCAGTTCTTTTTTCTTAGAGGCGAGAATATATCGAGAAACTCTGCAACCACCAAACAGTATTGTCGACACTATCTTTCACTATCAGACACTATCTGATTTCGAGGTGCCCCTATTGCCTATATGCCGGCTCCTCTATGTGTCCAATGGTATATCCTATACAACGCACTGCCGTTGTGTAGTCTACTCATAATGAGCATGAAACATTAAAACACGTTTACAGATCATTCGCTTTCTGTCTTCCTCTTTTTATTTGCTTCTTGTGGAATAAACATTAATCAAAGTTAAATTTACATAGTAGAGACTTCAAAAATAACAATAATAAATCATTTTTATAGTTTGACTTTAACAATGAAAAGTATCCTCTATTACTGACACTCACCACGCTAATTAGCTGTTCCCGCATGAATTTTTGATTTGTAGCAACAAATTTTAGTTTTGAATTGTTGTTGTGAATTTAATTGTTACTTTAAATGTGCCTTACCGTTTGGATATGCGTCTAATCATGTAACAGAATGGATCTTCCCATAAATCGTATTAATTAATCCAAACAAGGTGAGCAATGGTTACAATATTGCTACTAGCTTTTCCCTCCAAAATGAACTGACTAATGCATTGCAAGTCCTTAATCTCATTAACGAAACTAACAGAACGAAAAATCTGACGATGTATGGGTATAGACCAAAACCCTTGAGTCGTTCACAGTCTAAAGTCCAGCTGCGATAAAAATTGAACGTTCAACGTTCAAAGTATATATTTGATCATAATTCATGCATCACTGTATATGTAGCAAATGAGGCAAAGGCTCCCTGTGTAACAATTGCGACTTTATTAAATATATTGATAGACAGTGAGTCATTGTTGTCAGTGATAGGTAAAAGCTGTTTCTGCTGACGTGTTTTTGGCTAAAAATTAACCTTTTTTTGCATCTACCTTTGGTCTTTGCAGTCTTCCGTTTTGTCCTATTACAAATTGTACATTGATAAATTGGTTGTTTGAGTGAACCTTTTAGTGTTTACGACATATCAAGAAAGAATCCTCGAAGAGGAGTCTTAGCGGCAGTCACTTTGATTATAAACATGTTGACAAGAAGGATGATAACAAAAGACAGAAACATAAGAAAAACACAAACAGAGAAACCATTTTGTGAAGATTTCAGAAACTTCATGTTATGTCCAGTAAAACCATTGCAGTATTTACCATATTTCTACCCCTTTGCTGACCTGAAGCGAACAGAGGAATCATCCAATTCATTCAAATTTAAAGTTACATGCATAGTATCAACATAGATCAGTGCCATTAACGTGTCGTTTTGTGACCAAATATTTACAAGGTTTTCCACATTTCAACGGTTGCTGAACTCCATTAACCTCACGATCGGTTCTACGGACTGAATGAACCTTTATGTTTCCTAAATGGCTACGCCCCTTACATCTATTTGTCTTTTGGTATGTGCATTTTACAGTTGTGAATGTATATCCTTTCTACTCTTACCGTGCACAAAAATCAAGTATCACAGACGCATACTCTACACGGCCATACACACGTCAAGTTCGAAGGCTAACAGGCATACTGACAGACCTTTTCGCACGATCTAGTCATGTTTGAGATATAATCTCGATAGAACACATAAATTTTGACTTTTTTATGACATATATAAAAAGAATTGTCAACTGAGGTCAAAGGTAAAATCGGCCTCAATTTTGCGGAAAAGTTTTTCCTAAATATGTTAGTCTCATCACGTTCAAACTTGGTGAAACAATACAAACTCGTGCCTGCGTGATTAAGGAAAGTCATAAGTCAAAGGTCAAATAACACTAAACCTTTTTTAGCCATAAGCTGCTTGTAAGTATGTTGGAAAAAGTCATTAAACTACAAGATATGTAGAGAATTATGGAGCAAATATTGTATTAGTAATTATGTCTTGTTTAGGGTATATGCCAAAGGTTAATGTAGGTTTAAGGTCACATTGACCTAGACTGTGCGAAAAAGTCCTTCTAACCATTAAGTCGGATAAATTTCAAATTTGGTGCCGTAGGTGACTGATTATGTAAACTCATGGTTGGTGACAAGAGGAATTATGGTTTCCGTCTGCTTTGCGATTAACCTTTAATTGCCAGTGGTTTATCCCCTTTTTATGGTCCTAATTAATGAGAATTCCGTATCATTCCCTATCCATTTTTCTACTAAACCTTCAGTATACGGAACACACTGGATTCCAGCTTATTAACAAAAATATCAACTAGATGCATTCATAAGTAACCAAAAATCACTTCCGTCATGGAGGAGATGAGATCTGCAACTTCATGGATTGCTCTCTTGTTCCCAATTGGAAACCGTAACAAAAAATAATATAGAAAAGTAGAAAATGGTGTTTTGTTACCCAATTATACTGCCCACTAATACAAACTAGTCGACCAAATGTAGTGGCATTATACTTGCGAATAATCAGCAATCAGGGTACACTTTGGCTCAACCGCCAATGACTTACATTATATTATTCAAAGTATAAACAGTAGAGATAAGATTTAAGAAAAGCTACCTCTAACTTATACAAGAAAGGTTATTTTATATATGTGTCGTCTGTTGTTCTGGCAAAATTCCCATATAATCTTCTTCTTCTTCTTGCTTGCTTTTGGCGAGGCCTGCTGTAATTGTCTTGCAACTTTGAAGAGAAAAAATCGATAAATTAAATAAATGACTAAAACAAAGAAATATAAAATAGATAAACATAGACTAGCGATATGTACATTGTTATAGTACACTTTGTTTAGATTGTTCAACAGTACCATATATAAGTACAATTCCAGAGCAAGTTACCTATTCTTTTGAACAGTTGCATAACTGGCACCTTCGTTGTGCAGGTCCAAGTCCAATGTATGTTCTTCTCTTCCATACACGTCGTTGTTCGGAAGTCTGCATTCATTCGTTAAAAAAAAATCTTACATATTATATGATTGATATTATAAACAATATTAATAAGTAACTTTATTCACGACACTCTTGGCTACTTATAAAAAATACACAGTCACAGACAAAAAAAGGCTTGCCACACATTGTTTTCTGGCATCACTGCGACTGGCTGTGACTCTGTAATTTAACAGTATGGCGACTAAGATTTTCACTGCTCAAATTTATTATCACTGATGGTTTTAAGATATTAATCGTTAGGAATAATAAGTGCCAGAGATGATGTCTAAGTTAAAATTCCACCACATCCCGTATTAAAATAGTTCAAGCATCTATCTGTGTTAATCAACGGGACTTCTAAAGCTCATTAAATACTATGATATTCAGAACATTTTTTTTTCTATATCCTGAGGGAATATTTAATAATGTAAACGGAAATGGGGTTCACATAGACTTCTATGGTACCTTATTTGGTTAAAGTCCAAGCATTCTGTCAACTAATACGTTGACAATAGTAGGGCCATTTTTGTTTGTTTACCTTTCGTTATTGACACTTTTAACCTTTTCCTATTGTTTGTTTAACTTGTTTTTCATTTCAAGTACCGTTACAGTTTAACTAATGATTAAAACCAATGATTAGTTGTCACACTTGCTTGCTTACTCTTCATATGGGTCCAACGACTGATCTCTTGGGATATTGCCACTGACACCAGGGATATCTGTTAAATCAAAGGGATATGAACATTTGTTAAAACCGTATTATTTGTTTATTTCTTTGGAAGGATTTTCAATTTATGGCGAGGAACTACATTTATAGCTTTGCAATCTTATGAAGGTGCATTTCGATTAAGAATACATTTCAAAGAGGTATTGTAGCATTCAGAAGCTGAGTTTACATTAGCCGAAACCTCCGTATACTTGTCAGATAACAGGATATCACACTTAAACTGATTTTTAATTCTGATAGGAAAACTCTCGCTCATTCAGTGCTGGAAGTCAAATGGAGAAAGACAATTCTGGAATCATTCCTTGTAGTCAAAACAGTGTTGACTGGTCGTGAGTTATTTCGACCGGCTCTCACACCACGTTTCGAAATCCAAGAACATTGATTTAGGACACGTAAAGTTTACCACACCCCTTAGAAAGCCTAGGCGTATTACTGTGTATGAGTGTATCGTCAATTTCTCGTAGGACATACCTGGAGTATTGTTAAAGAAATCCGTGTGTTATTAGAACTATAAAATCTCTAAAAGATGAGAAACTAAAAGATAAACATACATACTTGTCCTTAAAAATAGAAAAAATGAAAGGATGTTAGTTAGTAGAAATGTTAACGAAACCTGGAAGGTTTTGGAGACCACGCTAGTCTAACGATTGAGTATGTAAGTGGTGAATCTATTTCAAGTCTTATTAAGAGGCCAATAGACAAGTTATATCAACTATGGTACACCAAGTTATTCAAACTGTGTATTCTTTCAGTACTGATTTACAGAAAAAGATGTTATCCTAAAACTCAAATGTGTTCTTGTTAGGTGCCTGCTACACCATGGGCGTCAATCCAGGGGGGGGGGGGGGACGGGGGGACACGTCCCCCCCACGTTTCGATGGGTGGGGGACACAATATCAAATGTCCCCCCACACATTTGGAAAAAGAGTAGGGTCTTTTCGGTTAGGGCTTACACATCTCAGGATTCATATCATCGAATATCACTCAATGTTGCTGAATGGAGAATTCCACCCAGATCTCGTGAGTTGGTACCCTGAGCTCTCCGATAATCTTAAGCTTAGTCTGCCTTTCTTTCGAGGCCAGTTCCAGTCGTCGTCGGTTGAAGGGTATAGACAAATATTCAAGTCGATGAATCCAGCGGTACGGGCTATGTTTCATGAAGTCGAAGCTCTCTTGCGGTTGCTCCTCGTCTCCTCCGCCGTTGGATGGAAGCCGAGAGATCTTTAAGTGCTTTGAGGCGTTGAAGACATGGCTACGGAGCACCGTGACTCAACAGAGGCTGAACCATATGATGGTGGGCCATATTCACCGCGAACGTCTAGCCCAGTTGAAGCCTGAGGAGTTAGCAGAGAAGTTCGTTGTTTCCTCGAATTACAGACGCCGCATCTTCGGGCGATTCCAGTAGAAAACTAGTGCGCTCCGTAATTACTATAAGAGACAGCACTTCATAGCTAGAGCCAAAGCTTGAACATAGTTGTTGTTTAGTTGTAGATGGTGTTTCAAAGACGGCGCCGTTCCCTAATATTGGGGAAATGAAATAGGGAGCATATTCCGTGGCAGCGCATCCCATGGTACCTTGTTGTTGAGTGATACCGGAGTTTACTCCACAGTGAGAACACTCGGTACACACAGGGACGTCGCTAGAGCGGGTGGGGTGTGGGGGGTGTCTCACCCCCAAACTTGGTAAAACTGACGATAGTTGGAAAATTGGAGTGCGACAGTCGGAAATTCCGACTTTCGCACTCTAGTTTATCTAGGCCTATTCATTCATTCCTGTGATTGTGCATGACCTAAAAATTGAAAAATTTCGGTCAAACTTGGCCTTTAATCTGTCATATTTACCACGTTTTCCTTGCCACTTTGAGAAATTGTATCTCGCGATTCTTATTCTCCACCGTACAAAACTTCGTATGATTTTGAATACTCCAAAAAAAATGCCTAATAGAACTACCGTCATAGGCGTAAAAGCCGAATTTGATTTGGGTGGTTTGTAACGACTTGCCCGAAAAATATAACCACAATTTTTCGCGCGCTGCGCGCGCGTTCCACATGCTAATGTGCATATCATATAGACACATTGCAAATTATCTTTCTTTCAGTAGGTGCCCGAAAAGTTATCAGCATATTGCCCGAATTTTCACAAAAATATTTGGTTGGGGTGGGGGGGGGGGG
>JAIPMN010179458.1:5063-16345 GCA_020650975.1 Apostichopus californicus
AACGAATTGTAAGTATCTCCAAGATCTTCTCGGTTCAACAGCTTCACCTTCTTACTCTTATTAGCCTCCAGTGTCGCATACAACTTTCTTTTCTCCATTATTGATGAAAAGCTTCAAGAACAATTTGGGCAATTTCATCCCTGGTGAAAACTCCGTGTTTGTATGCCTCACACAAGAGAAGGACTAGTTGTACTTTCCCTTGTACCTGTACGACAAATCCCTTGCTTGAATTCTGTTTTTTCTTGGTAGGCATCATACAACAGTACGAAGGTGCAAGGGAACTGCAATTCCTTCCCTGAAGCTATGTTTCATACAACATCATACCGTAGAGTGATATAGTAACCACCACCGTAGAAATTAAGATGTAGAGGGTGAGGGTCAATGAGCTCATCAAATCTGGTGAAGGTGCAACAATTCCTTCTATGTACCATATAAGCATGGAGATGCTCATCAAAATGATCAACTGTCCATTCTTCTCCAGACATTAGCACTAGGTTACCTATTAGAAAAACTGATTGTATTCTACAGAAGACAGACCATTCATTTACAACATCTATGACAACAATCATGCCTGCTCGATATGTTGTGCCAAGGTATGTAATACTAGATGTTACTCGAATTTCATCTGCTTGTGAGATTCCCCTGACATGATCCAACAGAGTATCATAGTTGTCTATTTCACAAACCTGGCAATGAGTTACATCTGAAACACTCAACTTGGTATTGATTGTTGCACTACATTCAGAGAACCACTTCCCACAGTGACTGATTTGGTGTCGCATGGCAACTGTTTTACATATGTCTTTGATGCAAGCCACAACCCCTGCAAGCCGCTTAGCAAACATATGTTTTGCCTCAAAACGCATGGTCCAACAATGCACCAGTGGCCCAATTTGGAGCATCATAGTGGGATAATGTACAAGGAAATGGTGCTTTGGAATGAGATTAGATTCTGGAAATATCTCCTTAAAATAACAGTGGTGGTCTTCTATAAGAGCTCTCAAATAGATGCACAGCCCTCTTGTGATTGAAGGTGCAAACACAATATCTGTGATTTTCCTTAACTTAAGAATTAACTCCCAAAAACAGTTGTCTCTTGGGATGTATTCGCCAATCAAAAAAGGTATGATTCTTAGAAGACAGCACATTTGTGCTGCTCTCTGTTTTAGACTGTTATCAGAATTTCTTAAGGTATGCATCATGATTTGGCTGGGTTTGTTTTTCTGATCAGCAAACCCATAGCTATAACAAGATATTTTGGAGTTGAGTTGCTCCAATGTTAAAAATTCTTCCTCAAATATTAGAGCCCTTAAAACAAGTTTCAATTCCATTGGGGCTATTCCTTCTAAGATATCATGCATAACATCGGGGCAAAAGTTATTGGTTATGTGATAATATCGCAAGGTATTTAATACACAATCGTTTTTCACCCCGCTCTCCGTACAACTATTTGTGTCTCTGGCCGATGCTTCCACATGATCGCTGTGCTCTTGTTTTGAACGAAGCTGAAAATGCTCCTCTGTAAACATTGACTGAAATTCTTCTTTACTCCCATTGCATACTTTACATGGTTTGTTTGCACGAAAACTTTCCACAAACCCAAACAATGAGTTACCACCAAGGTTGTTTGCAGACACCATTGCAAGGCTCCCTCTTATCTTGAATGTTTCAGTCTGATTGAGATTAAAACAAACCCCTTCATCTGATTCAAGCTTATGTAACTCTTCCATAAATGGTTGTAAAACTTTGCCAAACCCATACTTTTTTAAATCCATGCAGTTACACAGTGCTAACAAGTGGATGTTTTCTAAGGAAGAATTAAACTTGGGAACTAAATTTTGGAGCGTAAAGTAAAATGCTACTAGTTTGTGAATACCAGTTTTACTTCCGAGAGGATTTACGACTTCCAGTTCATCAAAAAATCAATTTATTTGGGCTGCATGCCTTTCATTGCCAAATAACGGATTCATTTGGAACTTCTGTCCATCACAGAAGTCTCTCATACGCCCAGCTAAGGAAGTATGACCATCCAAAATCTGTGAGTGTACCTCATTATTTCTTAACAGCATCTCCAATATTGCCAAAAATGGAATGTTCTGAAAAGTGTCACGCACAGTTACCTGTATTGATTGCCCTGTTTTGGGCTCTGTCACTGTTTCATAACGATGCCCAAAAAAATTGCTTTTGGTTTTACAAGATGGTGGTGATCTGTCATGTATTTTTCCAGTTTGTACCATGTGTTAAGGTCCGAAAAAATATTCTTGGCTTTTTCAAACTCTGAATGTAGTGCATTTATTGCATACGTGTCTGCATCATGTTCACATCCTTCTAAAAGCTTTTTAGTGACATCATGAAGGTGGTCAATAACATCTGTGAGTAATGATACATTACCATCTATAATTCTTTGTAAGGAAGCATATGTCATATTTGTGTCTGATATGACATTAATAATGAAAGCTGCTGCATGTTTGGACAAGCTTTCAGTTACATTTTGGGTTGAATGTCCAGATTCACTATCTTCATTATTTTCACTGTAATCTGAAAGTGGATCATCACAGAGATTACTGTCCTGACTGTTTGTCTCAACATGGGCATTATTTGTAGCTTCTAGTCAAGGGATATCATTTGACTGTTCATCATGCTTCCTAGAGAGATGTCTCCGGAAAGAGTTGAAGGAACGAAAGGTCAATGGGCAGCTTCCTTGTTTGCATTCCAAGCACAGGCCTTTTGTATCGTAAAGTCCATGTGCCCTATGTAAATGAGGGATTAAGGCAGCTATGCCAACTGGTATAATCAAATTACACTTAAAACACAGGAAGCCCATTATCTCCATAGGTTTTAATGTACATAGATGACCACAACTTGCTGTAGCACTGGTCTGTCGGGTGAAGGGGCTGGTCTCGTAACTCTCGAACTCCTGCAATGAAGGAATATAGTAAAAATCAATTCTATCATTATGACTATGTTCAAGTAGTTCACTTTCATATTATTCAAACTATTTAGTGTTGATGGGCTCAATGTACAAAATTACCATCATGTATTCAAATTGGCTAGCAAATATCACTTCTCTGAATTTCTTGTGACTAACAAATGGAAAGCATGTCCTTCAGTAATTACCTTTACCATGTGAAGCATACCCTGTATGTCTTGCTGTTAAATTGTTTATTTCCAAAACACTTGTCGAGGGCCTAATGACTTGTCACCTAGTCAAAAAGAGTCTGAACAGACTTCGGTTATCGGACTAGCTAGAAATACTTCCCACTAAAGTGAACGTCTAATTAATCACAGTATAGCCATAATAATGCTACAGTTACATCCTATATTTCATGATATTACAGGTCTGTAATTTGCTGCAAATATAAATATGAATCCCCCGAACATTTCCAATAACTAATATATGTTCTGTATGTGGCTAAATGCCTGTATGCTTTTTCTAATTTGATTTTCAATATGTAATTTGTTATGCTTTTAAAACAATATTCCCTGGGTCCTGCAAAGTAGCCCCAAGACATTGGTAAATCGTGTGAGCCAAGTAGGCATACTAGTCTCAAAGAGGGTTTGACTCTTGACCCAGGCTGAACAAAGTCATTGTTTTATGGAGTTTGAAACCACTTGCCAGTTTCATCATTATGGAAACAGAGACAGGTTTATCGAATGCAGGTCTAGACCAAAAGGGATATCATGAAAAATGTCATCCTTTTTTCATGAAAACAATCCACATACTTATAGTAGGCCTTCCTTGATAGGTGCAAACAAGGCAAACATTAGGGTACACAAAATTAAGCGATGCACGAAATAAGGGAAACACTATAAAGGTCAAATGAGAATCAAAGTGGCTATTCTTACGACGAGTCCTAAGAATAATTTCCGATTACGCATTTGCAGTTGCTATTTTTACAACCAGGAGTACTATTTTTACGACCATGAGTAACAATAATTTCCCGGTTAGGGTTAGGATTTAGGGTTACCCCTACTACACGTGCAGTTTCTTTATTTACTTTACTGCGCATGAATTCGCCGATGTTGTAAGAATAGTTTATAGATAATTGTTACGACTAGTCGTAAGAATAGCCACAGCCAATAAGAATAGGATGTATACAATTACTCTGATCATTATTTTATGTTTACATTAACATTTTTCTTTAAACCTGAATAATGTATGACTGTGAAGTATTGCTTGTACTTGTACTTTGTAGGATACTTCATTTTGTAGTCGGTAATCACACACAGACCTTACACTGCAAAGTAACACTAACAACACCAACGTTAGGCCTGTTAGTACGTACATGGCTATAGGCTAAGCTAGGCCTACCACAATACTGTTAGGCCTAGGCTAGGCTACCACAAATTCAAAGCGTAATATTATGGGTTGGCAGGCCTTCCAAAACGTTTTCTTGTGGTCGTCTAGCCCCCATCGGCTCGTATTCTTTAGGCATTGGCATATAAACCAATAACAATAATTATTGCATTGGGCCTGCCTCTCTTATACATTAAGACTCTGTGATGGCCACTTGTGCAAATATAGTAGACTGTAGTACTAGTAGCACACCTCAATCGAATCACCACTGGTGCCCATAAAGTTAATCCTAATAAATGTTACGATAAGGAGGTAGGCTAGGTCTGTAAACGCCCAAACATAAAGTTGGCATAGCCTAATGTTATATCAGAGCGCATGTGGCATCCACATACGTGAATAGACCTATGGAATCAGTGGTAGCATCACTATACGTCGACAGAGCAATTATTTCAAGGGAATTCCCAGCGTCATCAGCAAAGCTAGGTTATTGAAAACATGAATGATCACTCAAATTTCATAAAAGGTCGCCGTATCAGCTTTCAAATATTACTTTACGCTAGAGAATATTCACAGATTTCCATTCAGAAATTCGTCTGCCAGTGGAACGTTCGGTACCTTGTCAGTTTTCACGTCTAGCGCGCGGTGCGATATACAACTATTTGGTTATAACCAATAGCGTTGTTGCATGTTACTGACGTCAACGCCTTCAGCCAATCAAAAGTTAATACGAAACTTCCAGCACTTAATAAGTGCAGTGCATCACAACTACGGCGATAGCAATGTGGTATGGTGCAAGTTATTTAACACTTGAAGTTTTAGATACTAGCTCTTAAAGTGCTAATTGATGACTAGCACCGCGTTGGAGCTACTAAATTAGCACTTCTGTTTTTAGAGTGCAGTTGTAACTTAACCAAACAATACAACAGATGGTTAGGTCTAGCTTATATTGTATTTGACATGTGGTAATGTATTAAATTAATGTAGGATTCTATGTAGCCTAACGGTTAGGCTTTCCATTTGTTTATTTTCATTAATTTCGGCATATTTTAAAAAATTTTCATTTCTTTTTGTAAGTTGATTTCATGTTAATGTAAACAGTTTACTCTTTTAAAATTATCTTTAAGTAACTATAATTAATATAACAAGTTACACACCAGTAATGTGCACTGTATGTTAATTTTGTTATGGATGTACATAAAATCTGTACGTACCTTAACCAAGATTTTCACAGAAATACTGGAGTTTTTTCTTTACTATTTCGGTGCTTATGTAACGCACTAAAGGTCTGCTTTCGTTATTATTTTGATCACAACAATTTTACTACCTGAAATGTAAAAAAAGATGGAATTTTGGTTATGGACGAACACAGCAAAAGGACCATCACTTCAATTGTGATATCGTATATCACGAAAAAGATAGAAGATTATTTTTGTTACTAGTGTAGAGCTAGTTACTAATATTATAATACAAAAGTGGCAAAGCCATTAAAACTAAACATGTTGCATTGTTAAATTACCCATAATGCAATTTTCACATTTTCCCCGAAAATTAGCAGACGAGATTAAACGTAGCTTCATACACAATTTGATCGCATGCATTTTTTTTCAGAATATTTATCTACCTTTACCATAAAATATATACTGTTAGCTTCAATTTGGTTAACAAAATTGGGCGTGTTGAACAAATTTGAAAAGTTTCTAGGAAGGTTGGCCTTTTGGTCGAATTGCCCAACTGCAAGAAACCTATCGAATTTGATGAAGGTCAATAGAAGTCAAATCTGAAAATCTTGTAAGTGCAGTTTAACTGAAAAGCTACACCTTGGGTGAATATCATAGTTTTTTGTATTGAACCCCTTGGTGAGTATGGACTTCAAACTCAGCACTTGGCTTTAATTGTTGTAACCTTTCCAATTTTGAAACTGAAATAGTCCAATCTAGGGTATATAAAGCCACATCTTAAAAAGAATTTTCATTTCACTTTTATTATTTTGTCCCTCTGTACCTAGTGAAGGATCCCTCCCCACTGTTCCTCTGAAATGTTAAAACTTATGAAACACATACACATTAATATAAATAAATGTATGTAGTGCTTTTAAGCACTATATTTAATAATTTCTTCTTTTCTTTACAACAAATTCAGTTGATTATCAACAAATAGCTCACCTTTATGAATCATCGTTAATACCTTGAGGATACAATGAAGAAAATTGAAGGAAATGACATGAAATGAATGGAAACATTTTCACACGTCAAAATCACTTGAATAGACTTGTTACACTTTCTGCAACATTAAAGTGAATGTAAATATCACACATTGGCAACTTTCATGTGGTACATATTTCCGGACAATTACTAAGCAAGTTCATGTAGGCAAATTTTTAAGATGTTCTATATTTAGGAACTGGAAGGATAACACTAATATTATTAATGTAAGTGCTAGATACTATTTTATATGGAGATAAAATATGTTTGTATCCACAGAAAGAGTAGCTATAAATCATAACTGATACTGTTAGAATGCCATCAAGAAAAAATAAATGAGGATAAAATATAGAACATAATATTGATAAAATGTACCATATATTACAAAATTCTGAAGCAAGCACACACAATAGTAACTTTGGACTATGATTTCACAGATCCCAATTAATTATCCAGAGATCTTAAAAAACTGAGCACTCCCTTTTAATTAAGTAGTGTATAAATGGTTAGTTTTTGTTTAAAGGGGTTTCCATTGTTCATGTACAATTAGTCTTTCAGAGATTATATTCTGAACAAAAACTTGCTTTCATTGCAGTATTGATGCAACTTATTCCCAAAGCAAAGGAAGGATGGTTAATGATGAAATCAACAGGAAAGCAAACTCTGTAACGAAAGCACTTAGCGTCAATGGAGACACCAGACTGTGTCTCTTGCCCAACGCAAGATACACATAAGGGATGAACTAAGGTACGATTATGGTACAACAGATTTACCCTGGAGGAACAAAACTTCGGAGGACAGCGTACTTAAAGATGTGTCTACTTGTGACAAAATGCCTCAATTAATGGACCCTCACAAGAAATAGAAAAACAAGAGAAGTATCAACTTAACTCTGGGATATTGGAGAAGCTAAACAAGGTTCAACTAGTGCCGTTGAAACTTCCACAATGGATGGTTTACAGGATGGTTTGAACTGTGCATTACCAAAGAAACAATCCGATTCTAGACAAGGAAACAATCAAGGAAACAATCCGGATCTAGAAGTCAGAGAAGGACCAACTAGTGCCATAACAGCTTCCACAATGAATGACATACAGGATGATTTTAACTGTTCAGTGTCAATGAAAAAGTCGGATTCATTAGCTCTTACTGGACAACATCTGGATAACAGCTTAAGTGAGGATGTGAACAGAAAATGTGTCCTGGACCTTGAAGACCCAGATCAGACCTGTGTTGAGAGCACCTGTGAAGTACTAAACTTACCAACAACAGAAAATAATTTTGAAAAAATTGGTAGCAAAGCAGACAGAAGCAATGTCATAACAGCTTCCACAATGAATGGTATGCAGGATAATTTCAGTTGTTCATTATCAAGGAAACAACCTGATTCATCAGGTCTTGAAAGACAATTACAGGAAAGTTTGACAGTTGGACAAAATTCAACAACATATTATTGCTAAGAAAAATGACAACACAAAGTATCCACAGAGATTAGCCAGCTTGATTCATCTCAAAATGTCCAACACGGTGAGTGACAGTTGGGACTCTCATAGCACTAATTTTCATGACTCCACTTACCAAGTGAGTGGAAGTGACTCCGGAGAGAGTTATTTTGATAATTCTCAGAGAAGCATAGAGATCCCTGTTTCCCAACAAGGCAGAATTCTCTTCAGTGTGAGGCTACTGTCTCTTCCACTACCAGAAATGCTCCAAAATCAGCATATGAAAGACCAAAAAGGCAATGTCCGTTTTGCGGGATATTCCAGACTAAACTTTCCAGGCACATGAAATTGAAGCACAGCGATCTCAAGGAGGTCACTGATGCTCTGAATGCCCCTGAACAGGATCGATTGGCATCATTTATTGGTTTCAAGAAAATAAAAAAAGCACATGAAACAGAGCCAGTTTATCAACAGGAGCGTAAAAGCACAAAGGATTCTACTAAAATTGTCATGTGCGGAAATTGCTATGGTTTTTACCAATCAAGATTCCTGAGCAGACACAAAAAGATGTGCTTAGAATCATGTGAGCCATCAGTAAATGTACCATTGTCCCTTTTGTGAAGCTTTGATGAGGATATATGAGATGGTTTTTTAAAAGAAGTCTTATAGAAACTTAGAGATGATATTGGAAAACTTTGCAAGAGAGATCCTTTCATTATCATCATTGGTAAGAGACTTTGGATGAAAAGCAGACTCAAAATGGACAAACAGGGAGAGGTCAGAAAATCTGTCATGACGTCAATGCGTCGACTGGGGGCACTCTATCGAGTGTTTATTTCTCAGCAACAGGAACAGCAACAGGAACTGCCGCAGATATGTTCTGCCGATAAATTTCAAGTACCCGGAGCAAGCCATTCAAGCGTACACTCTTAATGGAGAGGGCACCAGCATTGACGAACTTTAGCATGGTTTGAAAACAGGCCTGTACTATCTGATCAAGAGAAGTTGCAAAATTCTCAAAGGAACCTATCTTACGGATGATGACGATAATAAGGCAGAAGCAATAGACAAATTAGTTTTTTAGTTGAACCATGATTCACTGTTTGGAGATGCTTCCTATGCCATGAACAAAATTAGTAATGAAAAACTCCGAAAACATGAGACACTGCCTTTGGAAGAAGACATCAGTAAGGTGAGGGATTACACTGTGTCACGGATGGGAACAATCATGGAAGACTCATATGTTGTCAGGGACACTCACCTGTATGTAGACTTGAGAGACTTACTTGTTTGCAGACTCACGCTATTTAATGCAAGAAGAGGGGCGAACCTAGCCGTTTGTGACTTCAAAACTGAAAGAGGCTAAAAATAATGCCTGGATCACTACAGAGGAAATTGAGAAACTTGAAAACCCTCTGAATAAGTTGCTTGCAAAAGATATTGCAAAACAAAACCCATATCTCTTTGCAAGCACACAGAATTCTGACTATCACGTGTCTGGATGGCATGCTGTACGTAGAGTATGTGACAAGTTAGAACTCACCAGAGGTAACCTTCTAACTGCTACCTAGAACAGACACAGAGTATCTACCATGTATGCCTCAATGGAAGTTCCTGAAACTGAAAGGCGTTTCTTCTACAGCCACATGGGACATTCCACAGAAATGAACCAAGATATATATCAAGCTCCATTAGCACTTATGGAGGTCATCAAAGTTGGACGATCTCTCAACGAGATAGATGGTGAGTAAAATTGTTATTATTCTTTGTATGCAATCCAAAAACAAAATATCACTAATCAGTGGTTATATCATGCTACTTGAAATTCATCGTTTCTTTTACAGTTCTGTTGTGGGAAAATCCTAAATACATAAGTTGTGTAATATCGAAATACTAAATTGAGTGTCCCATATTGTCTTTTTCAATGAATAGGAGGAGCTTCGGGTTCGGGTGCAGGTGGTCTGACCAGTGAAGCTGAAAAAAACATCCAACAGTAGCAGCAGAAGACAGTCCAAGGCGCAGCATAACTCATGTGAGTAGTTTGTATGTCAGACTGAGTGCAGTATAAATAGTTCTTTAAACCTCTGAGTAATGCGAAAATATTGCATATTGCCATTTCCAGTCCAATGGCTCCCAAGATGGGAAGTCATAATTATGATTTAAGTCTTCTATACATTTTTACAATACGACTATGACAGGAAATAGCTGTAGTTTCATGCTGTCACTCCACATAAGGTTGTTGAACAGATGATCAGAAACCACTTAGTCTCATCTAGCTTCTCATTCAAGCCCTAGAAATCCCTGTCTTCTTGTATTTTTCTCCCCAGCCCTTCTGCCAACAACTTCCTTTAAGGCTAAGATAAGAGATAATTAGAGTTCTTTCAAATTCAGAAATTACACAGAAATTGTGATCATCAAAATAATTTCAAAGTTTTTATTAATTTCATGTTCATTCTATTCTCTTATGTAAGAGGAGTCATAGATATCTTACTCTTTGAAAGCATTCAGTTTCTTTTCACTTTTCTTCCACCAAACTCCCATGCCCAACACACCTCTCACTTTTGCCTTTTCCCAGGGGTTATTTAAGAGGAAAGGGATAATTCTAAACTAAATATAACTTACTATGATTGTATATAAAATATGATACAATATTATGGATAATGCATAATTTTTGCTAACTATCATTATGTCTGTGAGGAGACTTAACAGTAATACTGAAATATTAACAGCATGACATGTTATTAATGTCCATCTTTCTAGCTACAACTGATGAATGAAGCTTTTCATCATATTCCTTCTCTCTGTTAGTCGTTTCAGATGCAGATGATGAGGACACAAGCTGTCAAACAGGACCTCAACGTAGTAAGAGATTCACACCTGGTAAGTGAACGAGGTCTGTTTAACTGCATATATATATATGGGGGGGGGGGAGGTGTAGTGGGTGAAATTCCAACTGCATGGGTTTTGGAGCCAGGAAATTCCGACTGCTGCCTTGTACCCCAACCCCCCCCCCCCCGCGCTACTCGTCAACGATATGGTCAGTGTCAGTCATATACGGTCAGTGTGCAGTCTTTCTGCACTTTCCAACTTTTTTTCGATACATTTGTACCACTGGCCCTCATTTGACATACTTATTAATCACTCTGGTTAAGCAAGTAAGCAACTGAGTATAAGTTATCTGCTTTAAGGCTACATAGACTACTTACTACAAAAGCTATGTTAATGTAACAAAGGGGGAACTTTTTTTGGCAACAGATTATGTTCGAGGACATAGTGAATTTACCAAAAATACAGTGCTTTTCCAAGCGCTTAAATATTATTTCCTTGGGGGGGGGGGGGGGG
>JAIPMN010179482.1:0-10746 GCA_020650975.1 Apostichopus californicus
TGGAAGCAATGTAGCATCAGTCTTGTACCTGAGTGAAACCCTGGTAGTTTCTAGACAGGCCAATCAATTGGAATTGTTAGAAATGAAGAAACATTTAAGGACTGTAGATTGGTTAGGTCCTCCAAGGATGTACCCCTTACTTGAAAGAATTAAAGAATATTTGTACTTAACTGCCACCTCTGTATGATTTACAACTGTACATGTACTAAAAGAAAAACAAGAATTGTTTGAACTTTAGTTGTGAGCTTCTTAGAATCTGCTTCGTTATTAAGTATTAAATTGAATTTGAGAGGAGGTATGTTTCTGCTTCTGTCTGCTACATGGTCTTGACAATAATAAGTCTGAAGTCTGGGACAACTCTTTGTTACCCTCTTTGTCTTCAATGTATTAAGTTAATTATTCATGTTCATTAATAACTGCTAAATTCATGCATATATTTATCCGCATTGTGTACGATCGTAAACAGAAAACTTTGTAATAAATCTTGTGCATATAGTATCTGTTCAATTGATATTTATGATCCAAACTTCAAAATGATGTTTCTTAAATCACTCAATCCTGGGAGGAACTAATATCTACCTGTTGGCCTGTAGAATTGATTTTAAGCAAACACAAATGAATGTAGGAATGTTTGCTGTGATATTAATGAAAGTAGATGGTAATAAGGTTTAAATTGACTATATCAGTTATAGCCAGATATATATCAGATAAAGTCTATATCAAATATAGTCTCGCAGAGCAACGTAAACTATTACAGCATCATCCTGATCATTTGCCTATTTTAGCGATCAAGTCCAAAGGTTAATCTTTGGGAGTTGAGGATTGCTTGTAAGATGATCCATTACGAGGCTCTTTAATCCTTACATCTGTGACTTGGTGTTGCATGGATAGCTTCCCAGTGCCCTGCTTAGAAGCGAACCATTTAGTGGTGTCTTATACAACCATTGGCATCACAGATTAAGATCATATCTAAATCTATAACTTAACTGAAAAAAACATACTTTATAAATTCTAAAACGCTGTATCAGATGTATTCGTTGCATTTCTTAATATTGTCAGTATCCCTCTAATTCAAAAGGGATACCCAGCGTGTCCCTCTAATTCATGAGGACGAGGAATACCCATGGTGTCCCTCTAATTCATTAGGAATACCCAGTGTGTCCCTCTAATTAATGAGGGATACCCTATATATTTTATTGACATGTACCAAAATTATTTTCTTCCCTCACAGTATTTATATGAAATGTCTGTGTTTTTGAAGGGTTTATATGCAAAGGAAATGCATTCTTATGTACATGACAATGCATTTTCTTTCAGATATTCCCTTACGTATGTGTGTGCCTGACTGTGATAATGAGGTGTAAAATGTTCCCTTCGGGGAGATTGCAGTGAATTCCGACTAACTCATTCAGATCAGTTTGCTGTACAACACCTTGACCATTCATTTTCAGCTGCTCATACAATATGAATCATTCCTTGCACGTACAAGAAGATGAAAAGTATCGCACTAAATGAAGTTAATTTATCCCCTACTCTGATAAAGTAATATTTTTGATATCAAATCTGAAATAGTTAGCAACATATTTATAGGATCATACACCCATATTAAACATTGCTGGCCCTTTGATCTGTGTAAAACACTCTTCATTATAATATATGACATATTGAGTACTTCAGGTGTAAAGAAAAACTATCCTGAATGTCCACATTAGGATAGATGTTAACCTAAGAAATAGGTTCAAGTAGCCAAACCTTGAATGTTGTGTGAAGAATAGCATAACCAACTCAGGTGAATGTAGCTGTGCCTAGAACCTAACAAACCTTGTTATGAATCAAGTTGTAAAAGTTTTCTGTTTGATGTATTTTCTTGTTGGACTTGCTGGTCAGCTATCTCATCTTAATTTTGTCTTAGTTATTAGGTTTGTATTTATGTATATTTTGGTTATCATCAATTTACATATTTATTTGTATTATCGTTAGCCAATCATGACATCAAACTCTCATACTTCTCACCATTTTAGACCCAACTCTTCACTCTTGTGTGAGATCATAAGTCATATTATGGAAAAATATTTTTGTTATTTTTTATAGAATACATATATACTTTAAATGTTTTTTATCTATACCATTCATAAACTTCCACAGTATTACCCATAGACCTTTAAAATTCTCTCCCAAAACCCAAATCGATTGCTTCGCTTGCAACAGTACAGAAGTAGCGCATACCTTCAATATAACTTTCTGCTGTCTTGAAATACAGTGCATACTGGCAGGGCCAGAGGCAGTTACTGAATTTATGCAATTTTCTCAAGGTGAGAGTTACTGAAATGTACTTGCTTAATTTTATATGCATGTAACATAGATAGTTATATGAATCTCACAGGTAAGGTGAAAGCAAGAGAGCTAACTTTAATAGTACATCTGTCAGTTTAACACTCTCCCTTAGCAAGTTAGCCTAACGTAGTAAAGCATACTTTGAGTTTCAATGCTATGGTTTGATCAAAACAAATGACTTGATGCAATGAATACAGATATGTGACCAGAACATCCAGATTATTGATGCTGTCATCCAAATCTGCCTGTCACACAAATCTGTCACAGCACAGTCCTTTTGACCGGTGGCTCCTTATTTCTTGATTCTTAATAACCAAATATGTTGAACACATTGACTTTCAAACCTGCATCAGGCCAAGTAAGACAAGTAAATTACAGTGCATTAGTTACAGTAGTTTAACTCCTAATCTCCAAACCTGCATTGAGCCTAGTAAGACAAGTAAATTACAGTGCATTAGGTACAGTAGTTTAACTCCTAATCTCCAAACCTGCATTGAGCCTAGTAAGACAAGTAAATTACAGTGTATTAGTTAAAGTAGTTAAACTCCTAATCTCCAAACCTGCATCGAGCCTAGTAAGACAAGTAAATTACAGTGTATTAGTTAAAGTAGTTAAACTCCTAATCTCCAAACCTGCATCGAGCCTAGTAAGACAAGTAAATTACAGTGCATTAGTTACAGTAGTTTAACTCCTAATCTCCAAACCTGCATCGAGCCTAGTAAGACAAGTAAATTACAGTGCATTAGTTACAGTAGTTTAACTCCTAATCTCCAAACCTGCATTGAGCCTAGTAAGACAAGTAAATTACAGTGCATTAGTTACAGTAGTTTAACTCCTAATCTCCAAACCTGCATTGAGCCTAGTAAGACAAGTAAATTACAGTGTATTAGTTACAGTAGTTTTGCTCCTTATCCCCTTTAAATTGTAGAATAAACCTCTTGTTTCAGCCTAACAGCCACAGTTCAGTAATCCTACCATTCTTTATGTACAACAATGGTCGATGGGAGGTTTAGGAGTGACCAGCTTTCAATTAATTAATCTGCTATTATTTGCTTTAGTTGTGCGGTGTCTCTATCTTACGGGCTGGAGAAGTCATGGAGCCTGCCCTCTGTGAAGTCTGTAAGGATATAAGGCTAGGGAAGATTTTAATACAAACCAACTTGGATACAGAGGAACCTGAGGTGAGAGCAAATATTTGTTACAATCTTCCTCTTATAACTTCATCACTGAATTCAAAAAGCATTCTCATCATCTCGTTGATCAGGTTTCGTTGAGAACAAGTTTTCTACATTTTATCTCAGGAGTAGGGGAATGAGTGTGGTATTTCTTAAACTTGTGTGGAGGTTGGCAGTTGAACTTGGAAATTTCCAAATAGTGCAACAACGACTTTCTTTTGCGAAATAAGGTGGACATAACGGCAAACAATATTTCTGACATAGTTTTAGGGATTCTGTTGTTGCTCCTTGTTGACCAAGAAATTGTAGTGGGTTGGAAAATCAAGAACAGTGAAAAAACTTCCAGCCTCCACTGGGATTCGAACCTGGGCCTCCCGCTTTATATGCGGACACCCTAACCACTAGGCTATGGATGCTGATTGTATGTCCAGAGGTTCGAAACCGGTAAGGAAGGTCGTAATTCCACTGTAGGCGTTTGTCACCTGTATCGAAAAAAGTGGCCTTACACTCGATAATAATGAATATTCATGTTTGGGAACAATTAATCCTTTTCATATATAGCATAGAAATTCCCTCTCGTCCTCTTCCCTGAATCCTTTTAGCATAAAATAGTACGGATAGTGGTAAAGTATTATGTAAGAGATGGTTGTAAGCATTTCCATTTTGTTCAACACCTGCAGTTTTGAAGAGCAGTTGACTGCAAAATACCAGAGAATATTTCCTTATTTCATATTAAAGTTATAGCTTATAAATTTTATTGTAATTATAGTATATGAAGTATCAAGGTTTCATATTCCTTTACACTGTAAAGTGCCAACAGTTTCTACTTTTTATAATTACTACAGAAGGCAATATCACTCTCATCAAGATTTTGCAGTATTTAACCCATTTTCAATGAGAAAAAAAAACGTTTCTAACAATTCAGTTATATCTTCTCATGACCTTGAATTTGTTTGTTTCTTCTAGCTTCATTATTTAAGATTACCAAAGGACATTCATAAGGATTTTGTTATACTCATGGATGCCACCGTTGCCACTGGAGCTGCTGCCATGATGGCAATTAGAGTCTTACTGGTAAGATCAATAACATCCATCCGGTGTAGAGTAGGTGTAAGGTGGTGTAGCTGAAGGTGCCATTAACAATGATTTGTCATCCACCATGTTCAGGAATGGTGTTAATTGCTTTAGTGTTTTGATTAGCAGCAAGTGTATGGTGTAATCACCCATCAGGTGTAGGAATGGTGTAGCCTGTGATGTAATTTGGTGTGGGCCTGGGTGTATAGTGTGGTGGATAAAGTCTCCATTCTCACGTACCAATCACCCATCAGGTGTAGGAATGGTGTAGAATGTGATTAATTTGGTGTGGGCCTGGGTGTATAGTGCGGTGTATAAAGTCTCCATTCTCACGTACCAATCACCCATCAGGTGTAGGAATGGTGTAGAATGTGATTAATTTGGTGTGGGCCTGGGTGTATAGTGCGGTGTATAAATTCTCCATTCTCACTGACCAATCAACCATCAGGTGTAGGAATGGTGTAGAATGTGATGTTATTTGGTGTGGGCCTGGGTGTATAGTGTGGTGGATAAAGTCTCCATTCTCACTTACTAATCACCCATCAGGTGTAGGAATGGTGTAGCAGTGGTCAGTTTGTGTAGATAAAAAAAATACACAACACCTTCACTCTTATACAGCCGTACGTTAGTTATTACTGTTTATTTCAGATCATTCTAATACAGCCAAACTTACTCCCTCCCTGTTATCATCAGATATTTTTATAAAATACTATAACTGTACATCTACAACTATTATCTCTTACTAGTGTACAAGTCATATATATGAGGAATAACTAATTTGTGTGTTAAAATTACTCTAATGGTTATCTGTTTATGAATTTTATTTTTCAGCATCTCACAATCGATACAGTATCCTCTGATCGGTATTAATTCTTCTCTTTTTATTTTAGGATCATGATGTTCCCCAAGAGAATATCATGTTACTATCACTGATAATGGCTGAGTCAGGTAAGACATCAACATGTTTCATTCTTCTTGAAGTAGATGTCTCTTTCTTTGAACTATTATTTCCTGATAATTTTAGTTAATTTCTATAAATGATGTCAGAGATTGTTCTTCCTAAATGCAATCAAAGTTGCTTGTCATGGATTTTGTTGGAGATGACAAAAACCTGCATTTGTTTTTCAGTTTCTGTTTCTGTTAAGTACTCGTTGAAAACCCTCTCGTTTATCACAACGAGGATGTTGGTACGCAGCGCAGCAGTGCTACTAACAATACGTGGGCAATCTAGTTTTAACACATCAAGACTAGGGCTCCCTTAACGGCCAAGGGTTGCGTATTCCAGTCTTTTATAGTCCTAGGATAGAAACTGTACTGAAAAGCAGCACGATGATTACGTGGAATTTGAGTACTGCGGCCACGTCTCCCTGGTTTCAAGAAGGGATTCGTCTCGTTTGGGACTGCAACTAGGCCATAAATAATTTGATAAAAAAGTTTGACTGATTTTTAGTCTATCCTTGTCTTGAATCTCCAATGTCTTTTGTTTTCATGTCAGGAATGTTAAATGGTTTCATTTATTTATCATTTGCATCATTGCACCTCAACAGGCATACATTCTGTAGCCTACGCATTTCCCAAAGTAAAATTGGTGACAACAGCTGTTGACAAGGAACTGAATGAAAACTTTCACATCGTGCCTGGAATAGGTGAGTTGAACCCATTCCTAAAGTGTTATGTGTATGCTTAAGTAAGGTAATGTGTGACCGTGGTTACTGCAATTGGGTTAACCTGATCGAGGGTATGTGTTAATATGATTAATGTTATGTGTAATCATGATTACTGCAATGGGGTTATCCTGATTGAGGGTATACTGTATGTAAATTATATGATTACTGCTATGTGTAATCATGATTACTGCAATGGGGTTATCCTGATTGAGTGTATATGAAATTATATGATTACTGCTATGTGTAATTATGATTAAGCCTATGTGTAATCAATATTATGTTATTATATGTGTAAGCAATATTATGTTATTATATTATGTTATGTTCAATGTTATGTGTAAACATGGTTATTTTCATGATTAATGTTACGTGCAGTACTGATGAATGTTCTCTGCAATGATGATAAGTGCTAGATTGTGTTAAATGAAACCATGATAAATGTTTTATGTAAGCATAATTATTGCTTTGTGTAATCATGTCTTAAGTTTTATGCAGTGCATTTTGCTAATCATGGTTCATCTATGTTCTCATAGTTAATGCCTTTTTAATCATACAGTCTAGGTGTAATTTAGATAATGTTCTGTCCAACCATGGTTAATGTTTGGTGTAGTCATAGATGTTTTGTACAATGATGCTGAAATACTAATTTGTAATCATGTTATTTACAGGTAATTTTGGAGACAGATACTTTGGCACAGATCCCATTCCTTGAAATGGATCAGTGGATCAATGGATCAAGACATGGATGGTTTGGAGGTGAAACCACTCCCAGAGGACCAAACAATGACACAGAGATGTTGGTTGGATGTTGAAAGCATCAAATATGATGAGAAGAAAAGGCCCACCTTTCTTGGACAGCGTTGGAGGAGAGAACTTTACTATCAGAGGAGGACATTAGAAGAGTTTTATTTTATGGAAAGCACAAAAGAATGTCCTTTTATTTGAGTTTAATTTGTTAGATTTGATGTTGGTGAGAGTACAGTATCAATATATCCCGTCCATAGGTAGGACTGTTCGTCTGTTCTTGGTAGATGGTATTAAGAAGGATCAGTTCTGTTCATAGTTTTAACGTTTAATTTTTTTTACTAAAGTGTTCGTCATTTTACTGAAGGTGTCTTTGCATGATAATATTCAAAACTTGAATTTATCTAGTAATTACCTTTCTGCTATTTTATTCTTCTTTCTTTTCTTCTATTAAATATGTGTAAAAGTAAGTTGGCCTGACGTTTCGATCCTAGCAGGATCTTCTTCAAAAGCTAAATGACAAGTAACAGTAACAGAAGGGTTAATGAGCATGGTGAACACAAAGAGATAGATGTAAGGGGATTAGTAGACGAGGGATGGAGAGAAGAAAGAAAGAAACCAACAGGGAAAGAGGAGAGGTAGGAGATAAACAGTGGAGGGACAAAGAGAGGATTAAAGGGGGAATGGGGTAGGGAAAAAACTGGTGAAGGACAAAGACAGAAAGGTGTGGAGAAAAAGGGTGGAAGAGAGCTATGAGAAGAGGAGTGAATGGGGAGGGAGACAAGGGGAGAAGGAGGGGGGACAGAAGAAAAGTTAGTCATGTCCTTCCTGAATGTTGAGCCCATGAGGTTGAATGGTGCGAAGGCATTGCATCCACAGCCTCTCTCTGCTGATTCATACTAGGTCAGGACGGCTACCTAAGGATTCAATCCCCTGTAGGGACATGTGGTTAATGGTATGGTTGGGAAGGTTAAAGTGTTCTCCAACTGGGGTCTCAGTCTTCATGGTGTTGACTGTGGATCTGTGACCATAGAATCGCTTTTTGAGGGTGGTTTTGGTTTCGCCAACATACTGGATGCCGCAAACTCTACAAGAGATCAGATATATGACATTAGTGGTTGTGCAAGTGATGTGACCCTTAGTCTTGTGTGTGAGTTGCATGCTGTGGCTGGTGATGGATTAAGATTCAACAATGTGGTGGCTGCAGATGATGCATCTCGAAGTACGATCACATTTTAAAGTACCATGCTGAATACCCGTAGGGTTAGAAGTTAGAGGTGGAACAGCAGCACGCACAAGAAGGTCTCGTAGGTTGCGTGGTTGTCTGTAGGCGATGATGGGTTTTTCAGGCCAACTTGCTTTTACCCATTCTCCTACACAGGCTCTTTAGTGGATAAGCAGGTTGCTAGCAGTTTTATTTTTTTTTTTCTTCTATTAAATACTGAGATCTTAGTGCAAACTGAGTCAAGGCCGGGACAACATTGTTTACTTTAAGTGACTATCAGTATTAGACTATTTAGATCAGGTGGATTCTATTAAGTTAATTTACTATTTCAGTATTGAGTTTATTTTTCAATCCAATCTGAATGGGTTGTTTATGGATGGATGACTTCAGGGAGGATTTATTATTCTTGATAACTTATATTTCAAGGATAAAAAACTAAAGTTTGAAAGTAAAGCCAGTAATATTTCTATATCTTTTGAGGTTTTCAAGATATTCCCCTTAAACTCTGGACTGCTCCTTTAATGCTTTGAGAGATGATGATGTCAGCTCCTGGGTGCCGGCCTAAGTGTTAATGTTAGTCGGTTGTTTTATCAACTCTTATAAACTCAACAAAAACATATTCTTTTGACTCCATACAAACAACAGAGCACCCTTAGATGACATTCACCTCTAGTTGTTGTAATGTATATTATAAACATGTCATTTGAGGCACTGGCCTAATGGTATGTGTATTAGACTTAACAGTCCAGTCACTTAAATTGATGTGCCATGGTAACTTGGTGTAATGGTTACATTACCTAGATGCAATGGTTAAGTTAGTCATGTGTTGCATCTGAGAGAAACTGACCTAATGGTCTTTGTATTAGACTTAACAGTCCAGTCACTTTAGTTGAGACCTTGATGTGTTTTGTTTTTTTATAGAAATCCAACCTTGACTGATAACGGTGTATTTTAGTGGTCTACAGCATGGTTTGTACCTAAACTCATCCTTTATGTAGAGAATTAACTCCCAAGGATACCATGCGTTGGTGCATTGCTGTCTATTTAAGTTTCAGATGTAAACTTATTGATGTCATTTGAAGGTTGCCGATTAATCAACAGGGAAATATGAGTTAGTACATCAATATGAGTTGAAAGTGATAACAATATGAACATAATAATAATAATAATATCACCAAATTGATATAGCACTCAAATCAGCCAAGACATACTCTAAACAGCTTTACAACGAGAACAAATTACTGAAGGAAACAGACTTAATAGGCTATCTGAAAGAAATATGTGACATGATTAGTAAACCATGAATATGAATATGAATAACATCAACATGAATATGAATAGTAAAGCATGAATATGAATAACATAAACATGAATTGCAAATGACATGAAGAAAAACAGCAACTTGTATGAACATAAATTACATCTGGCATGACATTACAGAAGATACTTTAAACCATAGATATAAATATCATATTTATTGGTACAAATTATGTGTAACCTCCATTCCAACTGGACAACAGAAATTGAAAAGAATAACTTCTATGTTTAAAGAAGACACAATCCCAGCCATCATCGCTGACCTTGTTACAAAAGTAATTTTCATTTGGGAAGTATCAAATTTTTAATGTTCATTTGCTCAAAAGATTGAATACTTGAGCAAGGCTAAATATGACATCATTAGAGCCACATATGTACACATATGCTTTAATTTTTAATGTTTCCTTTCTTTCTTCTGTATTTATTTATTTATTATGTTTACTTTCTGTAATAGCAATGGGTTTGCAAATGCTGAATATAAAGTGTTGGAGTTCTTAACAGAGACTAGTGCTAAGATTGGTTTCAATTTCAACTCAGAAAGAGGAAAGTATAAACAGATGGAATGGTGGGTCCGATCGGACCAAATTTTATAAACGGATTCAAAATTCAGGAGTGGAATTCCCTGTATGATGAAGCCTTCATTAATGTGGTGAATAAAAAGGAAATGGTAAACCTTTTATTTCAATAAAACTTCTTTTGTTGATTTTGTACCTTTTATGTGAATAACGTAACATGAAATATGAAGAATAGTTTATAAATCTCACAAAATATTACAATGTAGCTCTCGGTGTTTGGACAAAATTAAATGCCCTTTCAAGATGATCTACACCATCTGAAAGCATTTGATGTAACTTTGATGGTATTGAATGTAAACTAATTGGTGATTTGAAACAAGTAGTAAACATGCATAAGTCTGAAGGCTTGAAAACAAAAGACCTGTGTCCATTTTTGTTTTGGTTTTTGTGTCTACTTTGTTCAAACTTTGTAAAAGTTGCCAAATTTTAAAAGGCTGTACAGCATTGTCATTTATGTAGTGGCAGGTGAAAGCTGTTTACCAATATTTTGATAAATGAGTGTTCTGGAACGTTCATCAAGATGGCAATTCCCTGGAATCACTATCAAGTGATTGTTGTCTTTACATGACAGAATGTTTAGAATGATATTATCCAGGGCATGAGAACCCTGGAGAGGTGGGCATGGAGGGGGGGGG
>JAIPMN010179551.1:0-10156 GCA_020650975.1 Apostichopus californicus
CCCTTTTGATTTTTTTTGGAATCCTGGTGATGCTTACATGTAAAATGGTGGCACTTAGAAAGGCTTTTGTCACCCAAAATTTTCTGAGAAATATGCATTTTTTTGTGTGTAACATCAATAAATTGAATAGTAGGTGATAATTCATTCTTTCCCGTGGCATGAAAATGTTCGCTGCTCGCCCCAATTAAAAGAAATATAGGCTAAATTTGAGGTTCAAATGATGCTGTAAGGAGGTTTTATACTCTATAATGCTAAATGCTAAAGAAACGATGGTTGCTAAGTCAAAAATTGATCCACATTTTTTTATGTATACTTGACAATTACAATGCGGTTTTTTCGGACGCTTGTGCGGGTCAGCGGGTTTGGGTGTTAGAATGCGGGTCTAATTCCCGCGAATTGCGGGTCAGTTGGGAGCTCTGCATTTAATTTTAAACCAGAAAACGAAAAGGTTTAGACTAGTCTACCACTGCTATTCCTCTCGATTTTTTTAATTTCCAATCATATGATTTAGCGGATGTTCGGAAACACTTTTTGGCTCACCTTTGGGGGGGCCATGGCCCCCCTTGGCCCCCCTTGGATCCGCCAGTGGTATACAACACAATAAAACACAGTGCATTTGTAATTGTATACCGTGATGTAGCCGATGTACATATGTACGAGGTGTTTGTGTACATTCGTTATCGGAGTTGCGATACTTTTATAATCATAAATTCAAAATGTATTCAGTCAATGAATCATGATAGGTCTAGTCGAATATGCAGTGGCCATGAAGACGGCGAGCGAGTTTGTGCCAACCAGTGAGTGTACACAAAAGGCATTTGACGATATATTTATTTTAAGGCAAAGTCGCCCAGGAAAGAACCTGGCCACGAAAACCAAACTACCAAACGATAAATATGTCTGTGTCTTTTGACTTGTTAACTAGTTGTATGTAACCTATACGTACGGAAACCTATTGGCTCGCTGTGAGCCAATCAGAATCGAGGAAATAATTTCAGTGTCAGTTCAGTTTGGGAAAAAAATATTCGCGAGCGGCCGTGGGTTCGATAGGGCCGCTGTCGGCCACCCTATGTCAGAATGAATGTGGGGCAACTACAAGTTAGGACAGCTTGAACCAATAAAACACGAACAAATAAATTGATTTTTGAACTACTAATACATTTAATACAAAACCTTTGCCTTCACTTGGGCAGATAATAAAACAAATAATAAATGAGGTCAACGCATAGACCTCCAATAATAGCAAAGTGATAAATTAGGACTAATATTTAATTAATAACACACAAATCCACATAAAACCCAGCTTATAATTTACATAAATAATAACGATACGTACCTGCGAAGTCCGTGGCCAAACTTATAATTTCGAGTCCTAACTCTACAATACGTAGGCGTTGCCTCGGGGAAAACTCAACCCGAATCAAGGTCACCCCCCGCGCCACAAATATAAGAATAACCCCGCAGGATGCGGCGATAATATCGACCGCGTTCCCAACCTTTTAATAAGTTTTGATGTAATAATTTAAAGGGGTTCTGACAAGCGGGGAAATACGCCCACAATATTATTAGAAAAAGGACTCGGACTTGCCTAAACTAAAAAAGAACATTTTTCAAACTTCTAACGAACATCCTCTACATACCAAGCTCAACTCTCTGTGCAATAAAACAAATTATAATTTGAGAAATCCAAATATCACGCCATCTTTTAGAATTATACTCTTTAAGAACTCGTTTATTTACAGAGCAGCCCTTTTTGTACAAAACGGCTCCTTAGATCCTTTTTTGTAGCTTTTTGATAATGTTTTAGAATTTTTACTCTTTAAGAACTCGTTTTATTTACAGAGCAGCCCCTTTTTGTAAACTGGTAAAGACAGCTTCTTAGATCCTTTGTTGTAGCTTCTTGATAATTTTGATAACTTTTGTAACGCTTTTTATGTTTCACTATTAACTTAGTCTCATAAACTTTTGTATGTCTTAACCTGTATTTTGATGTTCTGTATATTGTTATATTTTTATCCTATTTATAAATTTCTCTGTAAATTTATACTGGAATAAAGAAATGAAAAAATGAAAAAAACAGATGGTTGTACGAGTAGTATCCCCCGTCACTCCAAAGATACTCGATTTCCCCTTTATTCAAACAAACAATTAAACCTACTAGTCATGCCAAGCACATAATCGTGTGATAAACAAATGTACCCGTGTATTTGGTAGCAACTTACAGCAAATAGGCGATGTTCTTAGTTCTTGTTCCTACAGAGGCAAATCTCAGTCACCTTGTGGTGAGCTTAAAGGTAGTCGGAAAAGGTAGTCAGTATAGGCCCCAAATTATAGCACGCTGTAAGTGCTAGAATGTTCAAAAAGTACTTTCCTGGAGATCTTTACTCTCCAAATTGTTCGCAGACATTTTTAAGAAACACACAAGATGACTGAATGTCCCAGTGAGGAATATTTCCTCGAAGGTTGTAATAAAAACAGTTGATGAATTTTGACCAAAGGTGACCATATTTGAATATCTAGCATATTTGGGGCCAATGCAGTATACCTTTAAGCCTATTACACAATACTTCGCTACCACTCACAATCGGTGAAACATCCCCAGATGCATGGTGCTGATTTGACAAATTGCCTTTGGCTCTCCTCACCTACAACTCGTGGAGCTGCACGCACATCCGCTCTACACTATTTTTTTTGGGGGGGTGGGGTGTATTTCAGACTTCTATAGGTGCCAACGGCGGGTAGAACTGAGGGAACGGTCTATCTTACTAGGTAGTTGTTATGGAACAACTCCCTGATCTTACGACGATAAAGTTTCAAGACCAATTTGCTTAAAGGAATATGGCATCACCGTCACAGTGCCAACCATGGAGGGTCATGCGATGTGCTTCTTTTTTGCACTCAACTCTTAATTATAGTCTCCTGGAATGTATACAACAACTTATGTTATGATGTCATAGCTACCACATTCCTTGTGAAGCTACGCGAACGGTGTAAAATACATAAGAAGTACATTTTCCCAATGTTAACAGCAGTTTTCAATTCAAAATTGCTATTTTGAGTATTGGACTACAACTGGAACGCACGCAGCATATCAGGACTGTACACAAATGTACATATATTTGAAAAGCAGACGACATGGTTCGTTGTTCCTTAGCAACACAAGGCTGCTTGCCGTTTTTTGCACAAGCACGTATTCAGTATTATGTGACAGAAATGACCGCCATACGCAATTTATATGACGGACAATAGATTTTCGAATAGTAGCAAGGGTGTATGCAGATCAACCATCTTTTGAGGTGGAAAATAAATCAGAATAACTTTATCATCCAAGCCTAAGCAATTATTCTAAAATTTACCGTAAATGCCTGCTATTGTGACGTTCTGCAGTCATCGGAACACTTATCTCTTCGAACTAAGAGAGGGTTAAATAACATGTTAGTCGCAAATGGGAGAACGTCACTTAACCCTCAATGGTAGGTACATTTGTCCTGCTGTGATGTGAACGTTCAAAGTCATTTTAAATTTGATGCTCAGAACAAATAAAGCTGAAAGCTAATGAACATGATAAATTAAAAAAGCAAAACAAGACATTTCACCCATCAACACCTTCTGTATTAGCTAGAATGCCTCTAAATTCCCCCTGCCATAAATATTACCTCATAATTCTATTTTTCGTATCAAAAGGAGAGGAAACAGTGCAGTGATGGTGGCTGTGCAGGATGGGGGCATTGTCCCATTTCCACCATTGAAATGTATTGTAAACCAATTTAAACATGCAGAACCTTTCTTATGCAAACTTTTCCACATATTTATTACTGGGTATTTTTGTTTAATTTTAAGATACATATCCCTATATGGGCGAATTGCCTTGGACTGATGGCAGGGGCTGTCCCTAAACAGCACTTGAAATCATTGGAAGTTGATTCAATAAGTACATTAAAAAATAGTTTTCCCCCTTACATTCCCTTACAATCAGACATTTTATCAGTCATATATAGTGACTGGCACCAATACTGCTTTATTGATGCAACTGGTCCCATGTATATATCAACATGAACAGTCATATGTCAAGAAATGGTTAAAGTGTGATGACTACTGGCCAACATTGGCATTGTCATTACCACTCATCAAATGCTACACAAGAGGTTGGTCCATCTAAATAATGTAGTACCTTTAAGCGCTAATGGATAGTTTTGACCCATTAGATAGCCTACTTCATATGTGGTCTCATTCAGGTCACCTACTTAAATAAAATTACAAATTTCACAGAAATATTGCCTTGATATTTATTCTTAAGTGATCTGTTATATTGTAAAAGAATTTTTAACAGGGTAAATAAAACTGATAAAAGAATGGATCAACATTTAACCATTAACATCAACATTAACAAGAAGTTGTGAAGAGTGTTCTTTACAACCTCTTAATTTGCTCAGTAGGTGTCCCATGAGCACCAATTGTCTTAGTTATTAGATCTAGGAGTCCTACACAAAGTATGCAAATGTCCTTGATTAAAACACCCAAATGATTACCCCACAAAAGCACATATGAAGTCACTTCGAGAATTTTTTTTTCGAAGCCAAAGCCATATGTTAATTTACGCAAGAGCTACTATATGGAGTATGCAAAAGGAATAGAGCGCATATGCAGTTAGTAAATTCAGTTGAGTCTAATACTACACACATTGAATTCTAGAGCAATTATTTTCTGAATAAATCTTCCGATTGTGCACATTGACAACTGCCGTCATCTTCAAGTTTGACAAAGATGAGGTTGTATAAAGAAAACACAAGGCAGAACTCGGCCCCTCACAAACTTGCCCACAACCAAGTCGGCCTTTTTTGTTATCGAGCTGGTTAGGGTTGAGATGCCTCGTACTTTCTTCAGCTCAACCTCGTATTCATGAATATGTGGTTTGTGGCAGCCAGTTGGGACAATTTCCCAGTGCTAATACCACAGTCTGTATTGTCCTCACATACTGTGCTTCAAAGCACTCGTATTGACAGTACAAACAGTTCCTAACCTTTATCTGATAGAAACATGATATACATACTGCTCATACTGACACTACGGGTGCTTAGAAAGCGGGACATTGACAGTACAGTATAGAAAACAAATGTCCCAACTGGGTGTTTGTGGTCAAAGTGAATAATCCTGAACTAGTTTGGGGCCGAAGTGGTGAGAGACAATGTTGGTTATAGCCGAATGAGGTAGGGCCGTGTTGGTTATGGCTGAAGTGGTTACGGGGCAAAGTTGGTTTTTAGGCTAAAGTATTAGGGCTAAAGTAGTAGGGATCCAAACCACTTCGGCGCATAAATTATTTGTCCCATAACCAATGATTCCCTAAACAACTCGGCCCATGTAACCAACAGGTGATAGACAGGTTGTCTAAGGGACGACTCGGATAGGTCCAAGTTGGTTAGGTCCGAGTTGTTTATGAAACTGAGTAGTTTGGGCTCCTATTACTTTAACCCAAACACGGACCTAACCACCTCGGTCCCAAACCCCTTCAGATGCAAAGCAGTTCACTCTACAACGACTCAGCTCCAAGCAAGATCGGGTATGACCAATTTGAGTTGTTTATTAGCCGAAGATGTTGGTACCCTTCTTCTGAGTAAATATAGGAATACCCATTGTTTGAACCGACACCTTAATTTGGATAATATATTATAATAATAATAATAAGTAATATTTATGTAGCGAATAATCAGCAAAGCTGCTCAAAGCGCTTTACAAATGTAAAACCTAAAAACAAATAGTAACAAAAACCAAAATATTAAATATATAGAACCAATAAGGCCAAAAATGTAACTGCCAAAAGCAACAATATAAAAAACACACCCGTACTACACGATACTAGAAACTAAAACGCAATTATAGTCCAAAACAATTTCAGAGGTATGTAAATAGTAAAATAGATTAAATCATAATCAATGTTTATATATAAATAAGTATGAGAAACTATAGTACAGTAAGACAATTATTGTAAAAGCCTAAAACAGATAGTAATAAACACCCATTACTAAACCATAAAAAATTGAACCCTAAACGTAGTAAATAATTAAAAAAATATTTTTAAAAAAATGTTAAGAATTAAGTAAGTAGTTCCAAACGTACTATCTATGCATAATAAAAGTTAAAACACAGTCAATTACACAGTAAAAGCGAGTCTAAAATAATATGTCTTTAAAGCAGTTTTAAAAGTGGTAAGAGAACTGCATACACGCACAGAGTTCGGTAAGGCGTGCCATAATCTGGGAGCGCTGACTGAGAAGGCTCTGTCGCCGGTCTTATATATAGTCCACAAATAATGTTCTAGATCAATTCAGTTGATTAAGTTTACAGATTCCCATAGTGAAATAACATGATATAACTTATTAGTACTTATTACCAACTATTTAAATGTGATTTCCAATATCCAAGTTTCCCCATGCATATATTGAATATTATATAGTAATCAGAGCCCAACATACACACTGTAATAAACATGATTATGACAAATCTTCACGTACTAAATCTCAAATTGTCTTTTTTACTTTCCATTGAGTTGCCACAGACAGATCAAAGTTAATTTAGTTGGAGATAACGTAATATGAACAATTCTTATACCAGTTATTAAGCATAAGGGCCCGTTACTTATAACCCTTGCTGCTCTGTGCAAAGTGATTTTCCCTAAAGTTAAGGCAGGGCTCGACGAAGTGAAACAATCTTGAAATTCTGATCGTCCACCCGTAAAACAAAGCATTAAAAAGCACATTACTAAAGTACACAATTACAAACACACACCAACAGCATTTTTTGCCGATATCCCGACCATGAAGTAGAAAATTTGAGAAATTGAAAAGACAGGACTGCGAGCTTTGTCGCCGCACGAGCAGCGCCAAAATGTATGGTACGTTCAAACTCAGGTAGACCTATACCCAATTTAAATTGGGCCTATTGCACGGCTAAGGCTGCGTTATGTCCTGCTCTTCGTCGATATAGTTTCGTCTTTTACTATATTCCCTTCGCTGTTGGGTTCTTTGTGCCTTTGTTGATGATTACTTAGTCCCTTCGTTCTTTTGCGGAAACTACTTGCTTCCATGCTTGCTAAAGTGGACATTAGCGAAATGAAGTAACGATCGAATATACATGTACTGTGTGGATACGATGTGTAGACTAGTACGGTACATGTGCTATTTAGTCTACTTGTTACGTTGTTTGGTATCAACTATGTGTTGTTTCGACTTACTTAATATGCATTACCTTATATACTTTCATTGGATTCTTCAAACAAAGCCGTGCATTATCGATTTTTTATTGGTCGTTTATTTTTTATGAAAATCGGAAAGCCTTAGACAAGATTCCTTGCCGAAGTATGCCAATATTTTAGGCATAAATATTTATGTGTATTCCATGTTACCATCTATACGCGCCTGTACAAGTATTGTACCTCGTTGCCTGTTGCAAACACAGAAACCCCATGGATGACAACCAATGTCATTTTGGTTTATATACGTATATAGTAAATATCCAAGCGACAATGGTAATGACAAACACGGCATTGAAACCTGATTCGGAGCTATCCGAAGTATTTTCGCTGACGTTGTTTTTAAAAATCGATTTCATTTTCACTGTGACCTCGAGGGTTGGAGCAACAGACATGTAAATATACATTGGAAAGTGTACTGACAATAGTCAACAACATATTTTAAATATCGTATTAATGTTAAATAGATGTTACTCTCTCTGCCTGGTAAATCTCATTCACGGATTCCATAATTTCTGCGAGGTCAAGGAGCTGCTCAGACAACTCTTTTGACTTTGTTTTGTTACTTTCGGCACCATTCGATTCGCTGGAAGTTTTGATTCGTCTGTCTTTGTCCTTGCTTGTCTGAACAAGATCAGAAATTGCATGACCAAGAAATGCCAAGTCTATGCCGATACCAACGGCACTCAAAACAATCGATGCCGCAGAAAGTCCACTAGCAACCTTTGCGACTGCTCCTCCTACTTTAGCAAGATTATCAGCAGTCTGTGTAGATAAAGGGGAAAAACCTTTGAATCATATTTTATTCACATTGTTGACTGTCAGTATGGTCCAACATCATAAGCCCTTTCTTGCTTATTGCTCTCAAAATTTCTGGGAAGTATGATTTGCATGTACTTTCAATATTTCTGAACCGGCTGTGAATTATAAGTATATTCTTCAAAGAATGGATAAGCTATCATTTACCCAATTTTATCAATTCAGCTCACTGGCAAAGGGAACAAAAAAGAGACTTCGTTCAGGTTTCGATACGTACATTTCTTTAAAAGTCATTTACCTAATCGCTATAGGAACGCGTTAAAACATAGACGGCTTAATTTTTCAGTTCAATACAATTTGTATTCACATAGTTTTGCTCTATGGAATCGCATATCTTTATGCACTTGTCACCCATGGTATGATAGTTATTTTTGACATATTTAAAGCTGAAGCGTATGTTCTATTAGATCTAGTTTATTGACGTCAAGATGATCAAGGTGTACAATAAAAGATGTAAGTGAACATTTTATGTCACATTGTCACCTCTGTGGTCTGGGAATAATAGGATTAACCGACTAACAAACAGCGGAATAGAAAAACATTCGAAATGGGGCAATTTTTTTGGACGAAATATATTAGTTAATTATTAAAATTACTAAATGGCATTGCTTCAGTAACATATAAGTTGAGCAGCAGAAGCAAAACCACAAATCTTCTCTAAGCCCTGCTTAATGTCGCCATATGTCTTGTTTAATAACCATCTGAAAATTCAAGAGTGGACGCACTGTCTAGAATGTTTCGAAGTTTTTAACATGTCCCTGTTAACCAATGTTAAGTAAACAATATGATAAAACCATATCCAATTAGATTAACACTTACATTAATAGCCTTTAGTGCTGTGCGAGCTGCAACTGCTCCTCCTCCGACGACTGTCTTTGCAGCAGCCTGACCAACCTGTCCTACAGAGGCAGCCACTTTAACACCATGAGGTTTGGTGTCAGCGGCGAGGTATCGCCTCACAAAGACACGAAATGTTATATCCGTATTACTAAATCCTTTTTCTGGAACTGCCTCTTTAAGATGGTCAAAAGGAGCTTTGTTTGCCTCTTTTGCAACCGCAGCAAAATCTGCAATATCATTTATGTTGAGCATGTGCTTCAGCAAATCACCCATCTCTGTAAGAATATCTTTGACGCAAACATCCAGAAGACGAAACTGGTCCTGAATATTCATATGGTTTTCTCCACTTTGATAAAGTTGTATTATCTTGTCGCGCATCTTTGTTATTTGTGTTAATTCGTCACTTCCTAATTGCCTCGAATTGGGATCTGGCCTCATTTGGCCTTTCAAAAACTTTAGCAGCAAATGGATAGTAACTGTTGCATTTGCGAAATACTTATTAAGGCTGACGAACATTTCAAGTGCAGGTTTAAACTCTTCAAACTTTTTTTTATCCCCAATGGCCTTCTCGACCGAAAACCCGATGTTCACACCAGCTCCGGCCAGTCCTACTACTCCTCCTGAAGCTATTAGTGTGATGCTTGTTCCAAATGTGAAAGGAATCAAGATTGCCCCAGTGATTGAAATTGCACCACCTACTAATCCTGCTAAGCTTCCACCAATGACGCCATAGTTTTTCTTCTTCCTGGAATAAATGGCTGCTTCAGCTAATCTTCGCACATCGGCAATCGTCTCTTCAGTGAAAACTTTTTCGTTTGTTGATAATGGAAAATCCTTGAAAGCATTGAAAATAATTGAGTTATATATTTATACTTCATAGTGATCAAGGCATAAGGAGGGTGATCACAATAATACCTTGCTCACTTACTCACAGTTAAAGTGTAATGTTATTAATAACAACTAGTGACGAAAACAATATACTTTCAAATATAAAAAGGCCGTTAACTTAGTTCTCTGTGTATGAACTTGACCTTAGGAAAACGATATGTACTTTATTAATTCAAAACAGGATTACATGCCACCAATGATCAGTAGTTATGTAAGGACTCGCCGTGGTGCAATTGAAATGTTCGAATTTTCTATACGGGGAATGAAATCACACAAACGCATTGTACAACATAAGCCGCGCTGTACGCTGAGACACTGAAAATACCTCAACCCCCACCCCCCCCCCTGCGGCCCACCTGAAGG
>JAIPMN010179551.1:10166-24778 GCA_020650975.1 Apostichopus californicus
CCCCCCCCCCCCCCCGGTTGCCAACCTGAAGGACACTGAATAATCCTTGAGAACAATAAATGCACTTATAATATTAGTATAGAGTATATTGTTTTAAACGCTGCAAAAAACAGCACTAATTGCATCAACGCATCCTATTTATCAGAACATTTTAATGACCCATCCCCAGGATGATATAACACCCTTTATTAAGTTCATTAAGGTATTTAAGTTTAGGAAAAGCTTACATAATATATTTTTTCTAAAACATCTTTGAAAATCGCCTTAGTGTTTCCATATGCATTAGTGTTTCCATATATTATGTTTTACGAGTCACAAGTGAAAATTTGGGTTGGTAATCATTTGACTTGAGACTTGATTATAACGAATGCAACATAAACTGCAACAAAGCGATGAACATAAGATATAGCGCTTAATAATATGAATATAAATATGGATATGAATATTAACTAGTTGCAGCACGGTAGATTGAATACTCCGCGAACAATATGCTTTCAATTAAATTGATACAATACATTGATAGCGTAAAAATAGGAGTACAATACCAGAATATCATTAAGACAGCGTACACAAAACTCCAAAGCTTCAGATGCATTCGTAGCCTCCATTCTCAAGATAGTTGATTCGTTGCCTTCTGCGAGGTTATTCACATCTGTCTACAACAGAAGTATTCGATATTGCAGATGGTTATATACTCTGGTATTAAAACAAAATTGAACGTCAATCAGTCTTGTTTTACTTTTACAAATATTTGTTGAAATAATGGTCTGGACACATTTCCTTACCATCTCAGGAATTTTACTGGTATCGTTATGCAAATGCAATGCAAATGCAGTTCTTTCGTCCGCGCTGGTTGCTTATTGTTCTTAGTGTTCAGTTGGTAGCAGTAGCAGACTCTCTAGACATATTAAAAAGATAAATTATCTTTAGGCTGATTTGTCAAAGACGGTTTATAAGACCATACCTTTAAAGTTAACATATTTGTTGAAGCCCACAATGTCGCTGTGATCACCAGAACCAACAATTAAGAAACGTTTGTGTAGCTTGTATATTTCATGATGATGAGTCTTATCAAAGTTGTTGTCTTTGGTTTCCCATGGTAGGCCTAACGTTAGGCCTAGATGAACAAAAAAACTCCAAAGCTGTACCTTCTCCAAGTAAAGTGCAGTATGACAATTGAAAACTGCAACAGTTCAAGAAATTGGGCAATTATAAACTACCCGCCACGCGAAAACACCCTTAAATCGCGTGGACACGTCGAGGTTTCTAAATGTTTACCTGGGACTGGCTGCACCGGCTCCGTCGAGAAGAAGTATTTATTAGGCGAGTTTAATGTTAAGAAACTTTGAAAACGGATATACGAGCATAGTTATGATGAGAACCACCCATCATTGACCCTAATCGTTTCCTACGCGATTTCAATGTTCACAAAGTTTGAAAATAATGTCTAAGTCCAAGCATTCCTCTGCAGTTGCTACACCGGCTCCGTCGGATACGTCATTAAAACCCTTGCATTATTATAATGAGAACAATCCATCATTGACATTATGTCCGATACCGAAAAATATATCGAAATATAAAGAGAGAAATAGTATTACTTTATAAAGGAGAGAAAATATTCAATTTCCGATACTAAATGTAACAAAGAAAGAAAGTTATTGAGAAAACTACTTACTATAATATCTAGAGAAAATATTCCATATCCCAATAAAAAATAACCCAAACAGGGGAACTATTAATACTCTAAAACTGAGAAAAATGACTCAATGTCCAATATCGTACTTTTTATTGCAACTCATTCCTATTAATACCAAATTCATTTGTGTGAATGCGTTCTGAGTTTTATTTATACTCATTATTAATAATACCCAAATCTGTTCCTGTGAATTATGTGAAAAGTGAACATTGATGGTATTCTTTCATTTCGAAAATGGCGGCGCTAAAGAGGGCAAGAGAGGGCATTCCAATATGTAGAGCTACGTCAATCGTTTGTGGAAAATGGGCTGTGATCACAGTTTATCAACAACGATGTTTCATAGTTACGTTCAGCCTTCAGTCATCAATGAAGCTAAGGTCAATGTGAACAACAAGTTAACCGCAATGGTTTTGAACCAGCTTTAATCACTATTTTTGGCGAACATAATAACACAATTTCACTGTTAGGTTATAATGTAACTAGGTATGTTACTACATAATACTTGTTTGAACACATGACGTATGTAACTTGATCTTTTACAGTCGCACCCAACTTGGGGGTGACTGTAAAAGATAAAATTAGTAGTTACACATGGAAAACATATCACAGACATTCAACACATAGAACCTACTTCCTGCTTCTCGCTAGCAGCAAATTGAAGATCAACAGCTTACCCAAATGCGTCAACTTACACTATAGTAACTATTTTTACCAGCTTTCATCTCGATTTTGTTTGCGAACATGGTTAAACATTTTCACTGTAAAATGATAACGATGCTAGGTCTGTGTCTACATCGTTACTACATAACACTTGTTTTATACACATGACGTATATACTTGATCTTTTACAGTTTCACACAGCACATGGTAAACATATCACAGACATTCAACACATAGAAGCTACTTCCTGCTTGTCGATAGCAGCAAATTGAAGATGTACAGCTTACCCAAATGCGTCAACCTACACTACTATTTTTTACCAGCTTTCATCACTATTTTGTTTGCGAATATGGTTAAACATTTTCACTGTAAAATGATGAGCTCCTTTTATGAGATAAACGAGTCTATTGAGACTGATTGCCTACACGAGTTAGTCACTAAGCATGAGGGGAGGTGGATTTTATATTGTGTCCCGCACCCTTCAGAAAGTTTTAAAGGTGCCAAGAAATTTTAAAATGCTGCTTTTAACTTTTCAGAAAGTACAGAGCAATACATTTTGGGAAGTTCTGTCTTGCAGATGTGATATGATTATATTGGGTTTTGACCTATTTCTAAGCTCAAATCATCATCAAATTATACACAGCAAGTTGAGTAATTGCCATAAAAATGTTTTACCTCAATATGAGTTGACAGTGTATATCAGTCATTTTCTGAGCATTTACCTAAGGCGGCTGTATGACTCCATTTGAATGTTAAACCTTCCCCTAGCAGTCCGGTAGCCAGTCTGGGCCCAGGAGCATGCTCCCTCCACTTTCAGACTAGTGTTCTCCTACCCCTAACCCCTTAATTTGTCCCACCATCATGTGAACAAAAGCTTCACAAGTAACATCCCCTATTGTGACCCTCCTTTAAATATCGGTGCACCTCCATAAATTGTTGGTGATCCTACAAACATTTCCATAAGGGATGATAAGGCCGTTTCTTCTACATTTCTGTCTAATCAAAATTAACACGGTGAACAATATAGACGAATTGACTTTGTGCCCTATGTATCGAGTGAAGTGTCTAAGGTAACATTGTATAACATTTGGGAACATGCTATGATGTTTTCTTCAAAAAAGTTACCACCCATTTGGGATTGTTTACTTGTGAAAAATTGCATGAAGTAATCTATAGTCTACACATTTGCGGATTAATAACGATAAGACTTATGTCCATAATTTAGAAAGTGTAACTTGCCAACTATTGAATTGTTGTAGCCTAGTGAGATAGATTGAGTCTGATATTATAGCAATGTCGTAACGATGTTTATTCATTTCTCTTTCAGAAATTCAAATCAAGTGATAAATTTACTTACGTTTTCTGTAGAATTGGTCGGATGTCTTGGTCACTGGCAGTGTGATCAATGGTGTACGTACCGTCCGTCGCCACTTTCTTTGTTGTGGTACTTTCTTCTATGACGCAGTGAACCTAGTTGGGCGTCCATAGCTTCATAAAGGTGTGCACTGCACTTCCTTTTCACGATACCCCTGGATTCAAATATAGCAATGGAATTTTCCATTTCTAAACTCTTGGATACGGAAACTTAAAAGTGCCATCAACATAAGAAAAACTTTGCCCCATAAGTTGACATTTTCCAGTAAATTGTTTAGATAACAAGATAATATCTTATCAAAAATCTGAAAAATGTTGGATTACTCAGTTACTTTAACTGAGCAATTGAACAATTTTCTGCAAAATGTTTAACTGACAACTTATCGTACATTTTTCTGCGACATGTTTAATTGCTCACTTCATTCCAACTGAGCAATCGAACGATTTTCTGCAAATGTTTAATTGACAACTTATCGTAGCTCATAACTTACAAAGATGTTGAAAGTCACCGATACTGTAGCTCAGTGTTTGTATGAAGTTTAAAGATCATATTTTGAAACACATGTTTTTTAGTTATAAAGCAAACAAAAAATCTGGTGGCTGATGGTAAATGTTTAACAACATTGCTGAAATTTTTTTCTGAATCTTCAGGCAGAAGCCACATCCCCAAGCATTTTTTGGTTCCTTGCTTTTTGCAAAGCATTTGGGAATCAGCGTCAAAAGGTCAAAGGTCAAATTTTGCCAAAAATATGCTCATTTTAGGAGATACGGGGCAAAACAAAAAAAGTACGTCAATATTTTGAAATATTATAAAGCTCTTTGTGCTCTATAGAGGAAACCAACTCCCGCTTCAATCGGACACCCGGTTCTCAAGTTATGAGGGGCCAAATGTTGGTTTTGATACCTTATTAGCAATAACGTTGTGTGTGTACATTGGAGCACATTACAATTTTAGGACATATTTCACATCATCGAGGGGAACATTTTTGATAAAAACCATCATGTCATCCAAGGTCATTCAAGGTTGCTTATGTACAAAAACTGCCTACTTATGCTAATTCTTGCAACAACTTCTATTCACGAAGTCTGACATGGCTGATATATTGGGACACGTTGTGAATGAAGTAGGGCACGTTTCGAAAATAACCGTGATCTGATCCAAGGTCACCAAAGGTCAATTATGGGTCAAAATGGTATTTTTTTGGCAATTACTTGTGAAACTCCCACTGAAAGGGTAGGACATAGATGATATTTTGGGACTAGTTGTAAATGGGGTAAGGGATCGTTTCCAAAGATAACCGTCATGTGATCCAAGGTCAGCAAAGGTCAAGTAGGGGTCAAAAGCTAGTATTTTTCCAAAAACTTGAGAACCAAAGTTCCATCAAGATTGGGAGTTACGTAATCCAATAGTCGACCTGCATTTGACTCCTCTGCAACCTTTATGTGCAAAGTTATTAGAGATCAAGGTTTTGTATGGTTTTGTTAAAATTCTTAATAAGTAGAGTTAGGATGGTTCTGTGATTTCTGTAAAAAGAGCTAACTCTTGCTCATATCAGACATCTGGGTCTCAAAACCTGTACCAACGGTGGATTTGTGATTTTTTGGCAATAATATTATGTGTACATCGGACCACATAACAATTTTAGGACAGTGCTGCTCCCCTTGTAAATATTCATTACAAGCAAGGAACCATAGTGCCCTTGGGCTCTTGTTTTTCTCAAAGACATATGAATCATATACCGTACCGTGATTTGTCTTCCTGGAGTGGTTGACGGTTTAGGCCTCCAAAATACGGTACCTTCAGTCAACCATACCTTGAGTAGAGAGGAAATGTATGGAGAGGGGGTTTTCAACTATCATTCTAGAATATTTCCTCTTCAATATAAGTTGTACATTGTTTGTCACCAGAATATCCTAAAAGCCGATCGACGTCATCATCAATTTAGCTTTCATGAGCTTTGCAGAGAAGACGGGATAGCAATGGAAACATAAGTTTTTCTTAAACGTTTATTTCTGCTTGGACTATGACAATTAGCCACACTAGAATTTCGCCTAAAGTCATCTTCTAACAATCCGCACTGCACTTCTTAAAGCGTTAGAATTTATCCCTTGGAAGACTCGGAGGATGTTTTTATTTAACAAAGGTTGACCTGGAATAAAATCCGAAGAAGTCTAGTTGTGTTTGTGTTTTCTTCACAGCTTTGTAATGTTACAAATCTTATTCAGAGGGAAACCACCCCAGCGGTTACTTGCCTTTAAATACATTGCATATGCAGCAGTAGAGTAGTTTGCTAGCTATCCCTGGATGGCGTTCATACTGCCATTATGACCTCTTTTGATGTTCAGGTTCTGGAGATATTTTGGGGGATGTTTACATTTTGCCCTCTGCTAACCCCAAATGGCATTTGAACTCCAACAAACCAATAGAGGTTACTTATCTTGATATATTGTGTTTAAACCCCAGGGAGTCACATACACACACTTACACACACACAGACCGACACCTCAGTGTTGGGACACCACTCTTGGTACATTATAAACCTATAGTTGGGGTACAGAATTGTATCTTTGGACAAACTAAGGTACCAAGGAAGAAACACATTGCAATATGGTTCCACACATCATAGTAAGGATCCCAGGGTGCAGACACTCCCATTTTCTTTTACAAATCCTCTTGTGTTGTTCGATGCATGCCTTACATGAAACAACAAATTTCATACAATTTATTTCTTATTGTAAATGAGAAATGTAATAACAAACTTACAACATAACTTAATACTGCAATTTGTAGGCAATCCTACACATCACTTTCATAGTTAAAAACTTTAGTTCTGGACCACGTAGTGCTCCTTATACATATAACCATGGTGAGAAAATATCAAACTTATATATTGTTTTGATGTATTTGGATTTGAAGTATCTTCTGGAGGGTTAACACACCAATACCCCAGGTGTGTGACAGCACTGCCGGATCATTTGAAGCCACTTTACTGGGTAACATTTTGTAACTTTGGGAAAGATGACGGACTAAATAGGAAACATAGTAAAATATGGTTTAGCAGATGAATATGGTGTAAACAGGCTGTATAATTACTCACATGTTGGCCAGTTTTTGTTTCCGATCTGCACCTATATGCTGTATGTAGTGTAAATCATGTTGTGCTAGTTTTACTTTTATTTTATTTCGCATGATACATCAACAATATGATATTCTTCATTGACATTAAAAATATAAATTATTGTAAACAGGCTTTGAGGACTGTCAGCTATTGATAGTTTGATTGGAGAGAGCCAGCCTGTAATATTTCTTTCAAATGAGACATTGATATAAAAAAAAAAAATACAGAGGCAAAACAATTTTCTCCAGTGAGGTTTAGAAAGGCAGTAATTTGGCACCTGCTTATAATCCACCTGATTTGCTTAGAATGTATGGATTTTTCTCTTACATCTAATATTGAGTAAACAAAACATAAACTAATAAGATTAAATTGGGTTATAAGCCTTACTGTTTGTAACAGTCTACTATGTTCAGCTGAAATCAGCAGAGTAGCAGTAGTGTCATTATGGGAATGTAAAATTATATAATAATGAATGAGTCTAGAACATTATTTAAGGACAATATAGTACACATTCTGAGGCAACTCAATGGAAATTAAAGAATACAATTGGGATTCAGTACTGGAAGATTGATCATAATCATGTATATTACAGTGCGTACATGGCAATAATTACTATTTAATATTCAGTATATGGATGGGCATCCTTGTACATCTGAAATTCTACTTTAAATAGCTATTAGTAGATTATTAATTTATATAACATTATTTCACTATGAGAATCTGTAAAATTATTCAAATGAATGGATTTAGAACATTATTTGGGGACTACAAAGTACCCAAATTAAGGTGTCGGTTCAAAAAATGATTGTACACACTGTAACGACACGTCAAATCTCCTTGTTTGTCGTTAGCGTTAACAAGTATTTTCTCCAATCAAATGTTCAAACTTGGGTTGATTCTTTACATTATTAGACGCTTTACGGGAATTGTTTGTTAGATAAAATCTAATAAGGGGTGTCACTTGCTTGATTTATAAACGACTGTTAAAGGCGAACTCTCTCATGTTGCCCGATTTTGAAGGTCACTGAGTAGGACGTCTAGGTCACGTTCCAGGGGCCAAAAATGTTAGGTCTGGGTAAATCGTAACCAGCACGCATGCCGTATATAATCGTGTTTTATTGATTGGTGGTTGTACACTGGGCGTGGCCTATGTTTCTAATAAGGTTAAATGTCGGTTCACACTTTGTAGGTATAGGAAGTAGTTTCTGTTTAAAAAACTGCGGGCTCGGAGTGAGGGGAAGAACGATTCTGACCATGAGTTTGGAGACGAACGAGTCATCTATTGGCGCAAACAGCGGTGGACCAGCCCAGGAAGTCGAATCGGACGCCGAGTACCAAAATAATCTAGAAGACCAGGTTCAACATTTCGTCAACTGCGCCGCCGTTCACCATTCCCACCATCTGCGCCGCCGTTCACCATTCCGCCAACTGCGCCGCCGTTCACCATTCCGCCAACTGCGCCGCCGTTCACCATTCCGCCAACTACGCCGAGGGTCAACATTCCCGCAACCGCGCCGAGATTCAACCCCCAATCTTTAGCGCCGAGGTCTATCGTTCTGCCCTCCGCGCCGAGACTCGCCATTAGTAATGTACTGTGTTGTATTGAACTTCATCAACTTCTGAGCATGTGTTAAAACCTGGTTTCGTATTTAAAAATTGCCTCTGTAATGCACGACCACTGTGCACCAGCTTTACATGTATATAGATCGTAAATAAACGTTTTAAACTTTAATATATCCTGTCGACAGCCTCATTCTTGTGTTCCTGCACTTCCACTCCTCCTTGCGCACACCACCGAGGACGGCGCGTTACAATACATTAAGCACTGTGCATCTCTAGATAAATAGCTTCCTATGAGCTTAGCGTACAGTAAATCTAGAGTTTGATTACTTTAGGGTGGGGGGTCAGTATGTGGGTAGGGAACTGAGGATAGGCAATAATCAATGACTCTCATTGGCTTGAAAAATTATTCTAATGAATGGATCTAGAACATTATTTGGGGAATACATGGTACCCAAATTAAGGTGTTGGTTCAAACAATGATTATACCTACATTATACTCACTGAACATCTCTGCATATATACTTTTATAGGACTTGTATACAATTGCAGTAATCAAGAGTTTGATTACTGTAGGGAGTAGGTCATGATGTGGGTAGGACACTGAGGATAGACAATAATCAATGATTCTCATGGGCCTTCACTGACCTATTATTTTAAGGTGTCACTACACTCTACAAAAAAAGGCATCTAATATTATATCACCTGCAAAGTTTTGGAAAACGCGGAAGAGGTGAGGGGAAGTAATGGTTACACAGAGTGGCAATAGTGATAAATGAAGGGCCCTAATATGATTAGTAATTGATATAAGATTTGTTCAAATAAATGTATATGCAACTAAGCTTTGCTCTCTTTATGGAAACTCAGTGGAAAGTAAAGGAGACAATTGGGATTCAGCACTGGTAGATTTGTCATAATCATGCATATTAAAGTGTGTACATGGGCAATAATTACTATTTGATATTCAGTATATGTATGGGCATCCTTGTGTATCTGAAATTCCATTTTGAAATATTTCTTAATAGGTTATTAGATTATATAACACTATGGGCATCTGAAACGATATTTAAATAAATGGACCTAGAACATTATTTGGGGACTACATATTACCCAAAATTAAGGTGTCGGTTCAAACAATGATTATAACTACATTATACTCAGTGTACATCTCTGCATATATACTTTGATAGGACTTGTATACAATTGCAGTGAATCTAGAGTTTTATTACTGTAAGGAGGGAGTCATGATGTGGGTAGGGCACCGAAGATAGGCAATAATTAATGATTTTCATTGGCCTTCACTGACCTATTATTTTAAGGTGTCACTATACTTTACAATTAAGGGCATCTACTATAATATCACCTGCAAAGTTTTGGAAAACAAGAAAGAGGTGAGGGGAAGAAATGGTTACAATGATCAGAGTACTATTTTAACTTTGGAGTCCTTCCTTGTGACTATTTGGAGTTAATATCTAGTTAATATCTATGTCTGAACTCAAATATGTGTCTTTTATTGGAAACAAATCTTTGAATTAAAATTTTCCAACTTTGACCTCATATTTCAGTCAAGAAACTAGCAAACCTTACATAATTCTTGTGATAGAGTACAGTGTGTGGGTACGGGTATTTATTGTGGTGTACTGTTTTAACTTTGGAGTACTTGTTCGTGATATATTTGAAGTAGCAACTCAAGTTCATTTCTATGTCTGAGCTCAATGATGTGCTTTATATAGAAAACAAATCTTTGAATTGTCCAAGTTTTACCTCATATTTCAGACAAGAAACTAGCTGACTTTACATAATTATTGGTATACAGTACAGTGGGGGGGGGGGTACTAATTTTTAGTTTGGAGTACTGTTTTAACTTTAAAGTCCTTCCTTGTGACTATTTGAAGCTGCAACTCAAGTTAATTTCTATGTCTGAGCTCAAATATGTGCACATCTTACATAATTCTTGGTATACAGTACAGTGTGGGAGTACTAATTTTACTCTGGTTAACTGATTTAACTTTGGAGTCCTTGTTTGTGAATATTTGATTGATATTAAACAAAAAACAAGGATATTATAGTACCAATGAACGTCTCCATAGGTGTAAAGTTTGAGAACTTTTACATTTTAAAGTATGTTATTGCGTACAGGCACATGTGGTGCTAACTTTAATATAAATTGTTCAAGAGCCAGTTGGAAAGGGGTTGGGAGAAGAGGTACAAGCCAGAATTTAAAACAACAAACCCTTTTGTCACTAATGTATCCCGGACTTATTGGAAATAAGTTTTTATAGATTGCAGTGAACTGGAGAATTGTATCCATGTGAAGTACTACCATCGTAAGAAGGGATGCTTTCATCTTTCACATTCTAGCATTAGCTTTTAATTAGTAATGAGTTGCAGACAAAAGGGCTTTCCTTTTGAGTCTCCCCACTAAGTTAGAGCCTTCTCTAAAAATAACTCCTTGCTTATAAGAACTACTACAATGAGACATGGACAAAGAGAGCAAAATATCATTAAAAGTTTTTTTGCTTTGTAGTGAGTGAGCAATTAAACTATTATGACTCCTATGATGACCCCTGCAAATGCTGCTTTGTACCAAAGGTACAGACTAATGCATTAGGATTATACGCTTCCACTGATTCAGTCAACTCTTCAAAGTAAAATGTAAATTGTCAACACCATATAAAATAAGGTCACAATTAAGCAATGCAGTTTTAAACTAAGGTCTATAGTTGTTAGTAGTTCATTCCAGTCAAAATTTTGCTTTGTTCAATTAAAAAGAATACCATATCCTCCCCCTTATGACTTTTAGAATAATTGAAATATGTTAGAATTAGAAGTAATGAAATTTCATATCTAATTAACACAAGTAATGCGTACTATATTTTAATGGTTGTAGCTTGCACCTTATGTAACACACTAGAGTGTTCACAACATTGACTAAAGTTACACGGCCTGGAATCCGAATGCTAAAAGATTCTCTGTTACTGATAATTAGAAGGGTTTATGGTATTAAAGTTAACAACATTTTACTGTAATGTAGTTGCAACCATAAATTTGAAGAAAGGGTATATAGGGTTAATGTTGTACATGTCTTGATGTGTGCAGACAAAAGGTTTACAATGCTTTCATTAATACTGTATGGAGCTCATTCTTGAACTATTCCATCTAGAGCTTACAACAAACTGACAGTATGTGCTTAGTATCGAACAAGTATTATAACACAATACAATTGCACCTGGATGGGAGGGAGAGGCAAAGTTATCAGAAACTTTTTTTTGGTCCTTCTTACATATATTTTACATTATGACATGTTACAATGTAGGAAACAATTGAAACATAGGTGACCTTTTCATTTGGTCATGTTTTGTCTCAAATTTTCAAATTTTAATGAGATGTCAAGCTAGCGTAACTTGGTATCTCGCCAAAAATCAAAATTTTGTTGAGATGACGAGTTAGGTGTAAAATGGCAACTCAACGTTTCGACGAATTGTACGGAGATGTCAAATTAGCGTAACTCGGTATCTCAACAATATTTTGTCAAGATGTTGTGTTATACTAATATGGTAACTTTACATCTTCCACATCACCTTATCACTGCCGTAGATAAGTTGTCAATTAAATATTTTTCAGAAAATTGTTCAATTGCTCAGTTGGCATGAAGTGAAGAATTTACATTTTGCAGAAGAATAGTAACTTGTGGAGTTAAAGCAACTGAGCAATCCAACATTTTTCTGATGTTTGATAAGACATTATCTTGTGATCTAAACAATTTACTGAAAAGGTTTACTTATGAGGCAAAGTGTTTCTTATGTTAATGGCACTTTTAAGCTTCCGTAGGGGTTTTACTTAAGGTATATCCTAAAAAGTATATTCTAAAAAGTGTATCCTTAAAAGTATTCAAAGAGGATGAAAACATGATATAGAAAATTATTCATGGTCTTGTGTCAGAGAGTATAGATATTGAGCAAAGCTGCATGATTTGCAATTTGCACTTAATAGGGTTCAATATTGACAATCAGTAGCCATGCCTCTATGTAAAGCAAGTCTATATACAGGGATTTGAATTCATATCAGAGAGAGCTGGCAGAGTACACATCAATGTTTAATGAATATATTAAGCCTGCAGAGCTATCCCCTTACATATATTGGATAATTAAAAGATATAACTTACCCAACAGTTATGTGCTCATTTCTTTCAAAATGAAGAGAAGTCCTCATACCTTGCATGACACTGGGATCAGAAAATGGAGAATTTACTCTATATAAATTCCTATTATGATAAAGATTATTCAATATTTTTTTAGGATGAGGATAATTGTATGTGGATTACGTTGTAATATACACTTGAAATAAAATACTCAAGGTTACCTTAAAATAGTAATTACTTTCAAACTTAGACGGCCAATGTGGATAATGAATAAGCACAATCAGAGTAGCATTCAGCTCAATTAAGTTTGCAAAATAAGAAAATACAGGAAAGTTTCATGCAATGTGAAAGATACTAAAATGATGATCAAATAAAACTTAACCTTCACAGACCATTTTTGTAGTTTGAGGGCCACGGCGTGGGCACGCCCCATGTAACCACACCCTACGTCAACCCCAAAAACTGTAGCCTACAAATTACCAGTAATCTGAATACATACCCTCAACTGTAACCCTAAATGAGGGCGCTATTCTATCATGTTATACACCAATATTAGTGTGTTTTGTGTTTCAGATATCACAAAACACACTGTTTGAATACACACCTCAATTACAGGACACCTAGATGTCCCCCAATTCAACATTTTGACCCCCCCCCCTCTTCTAAGTGTGTGTTCAAACACAAGTCCCCTGATTGATGTGTCGGTTCAAGCACATGCACACAAATCATTTGTGTATAACGATTTTTTTATTTTTTTATTTTTTACTGTTTGAAAGGGTACAGCTTTGTTAATATTACCGTCTCGTTTCAATCTGCCCGACGTTTCCCTGAGTGACGTCACGCATTAAATTGTTATCAGATACCCACCCTATTTTCAGTAACCTTTCAATGTGTTTCTGTCGGGGTGTTTAGAATTCAACGCAAAAACTGCAGTTTTCACCTTACCCCGTGTGATTGAACAATCTGATATAAATATTACCAGATTATTTCACTTTCTGTCAAAGCCGATATACCTGTAAATAAACAAAATTTTATAATCAGAAAATCAGTTTTCATATCGTGGTTTATAATAGACATAATTTCGTTACTTAACTAACCAGGCTCTACAATTCGAAGCGGTTATAGATAGATCATATATAAAGGAGGTCGAGTCATCTTCAAGTTATTTGCTAAAAAGCATCTCAATAACCCTCCAAACGTTTTTGAATAACAGTTGGGAGAGGTGAGGTTGGCAGACGTTCTCTAATATCTTCTCCCACCCCCCAAACACTCCTCCCCCTCCCCGTCTCCTCTCTATGTACAACAATTCGTGTCAGTTGGCAAAAATAATGTCTTAAATGTGAACTAACGGAAATATGGTTGTTGTTGGTTGGTTGTTTCCTCTGAGATATAATTTTAAAGATAAGACATAGATGCATTTGCAGTTATCATCATGCAAATATTGGGATTATCAACTGCATTGATTGCCTTCTTGATGCAACCATGATTGGTCAATTGTGTCAGCAGCCAGTGTCTTTATCGTCTGTACTGATTCGAAAATCATCTGCAGAGGTTTTTGAGATTTGCGGAATAGTGTCGGAGCCTCTACATTTCCTTTTTTTTTGTACGAAGTACTCGACGTCTAAATTTTAATATAATCATGCTTTTCGGGATTTTGTTTAGACAAACGTTGACAGCATTTACAACCTGATCTTTAATCTTTAACTTCAGCTAGAATGTCTGTCCTACAGATACAATGGAAATTAGAACGACTTATAGCTTGGCGATTTTAATTAATTTTTTTATTAAGTTTAAAGACATGAGGTGGATGGTAACGTTACAGACAGACACTGCCTACGTGCTGTTTGCTCAATCGTCGGGGATAAAATGAATGGCATATATCATCGATGAGGCATGTGTGTGTAAAGTATATATATAGACTCACAGCCTCACTCATAGAAACACAGTCGTTAGCACTGGCGGATCCAGGGCCTTTGTTTGGGAGGGGCCAAAGTGGCATTAGGGTGATATGGGGGAGGGGTCTAAGGGGAGGGGGTGCCCCCCTCTCCTTTGGAAAATTTTC
>JAIPMN010179662.1:1166-16497 GCA_020650975.1 Apostichopus californicus
AAGCCCTTTATCCATTTGATTAGCACAGGTTATGTCAGTGATATTCAGTGCTATTCACATCAATTCTTAGAACATGTGTCTCATGGTAAATTGTCTAGCTGATAGCATGAATGTTAAGGAGCTGAAGTTGCAGGATTGCTTTTTTTATATGTTTTCGAAAGTGACATCAAATTTCATTTGAATTTTTTATGCAAATATTTGCATTTTATCGGTAATAAACAGAAAGAAGACATAATGATTTGTGCTATAGTGTCTTATCTCTGCCTCTTATGTTAAAATTGTGTTCATTGGTTGGTCCTTGTACTTCGAACATATTGCTCCTTAACTCAGCAAACCCATATTCGATCTGAGGATGCCAATTGAGACAGTTACTGTTATGACTTGCCTGGTGAAAAATAGGGTTTTCCTTTGATGCAAAATTCCAGTTATCGCTATTGTTGACAAACATGACTAGCTTTGGTTGAAGTATGAATTTCATTCGTTATACTAACCTTTCGCTCACACTTTTTCTATATATGGGACCAAAAAGAACTTTTAATTTGGAAATGACAGTATGGTTCGTGCAAGCACCATGGGGAACATATTAAATTAAAGAATGCTATAATTTGACCTGTACTACCATCAAACGTTCTAGAAACTCCCTAAATAATAGGGGTAGGATCATAACCTACTGTAGGTTAGTGCAACATTGATGTACAAGTTTTGGAGATTTGTTTAACCCATCTCCCTGTTGTCTGATATGAGATTAATGTGGCACCTCATTGCCAAACGTGTAAATTTGAATATACCTACTGCATGTTCTACCCATTTCTTTTAATCTTGCAAGGCTGGTCTATAGAGTTTCAGCTAATTTAATAAAAAGCCTTGTAGAACCAGGGATGTGTTATTTAGAGATGGATATACAACGAAAAAAGTTAAGACTTTAAGCCGATCGATGAAGAGTTCATCGTGCGGGGGGAGGCCCCCCATGAAAGCTTGTCGCCCTCCCACTGGGATTTTGGGTGTCGAAAAAATTACATGAGCGAAAAATATACAATTCATTGGTGTGAATGGTCTCGAATCTCCATGATGACCACTCATGAACGACCCTTCGACCGCGGACCGGCAGTAAGCTATAGTTGCTGAAAAACCTGACGTGACATTGCGGCTACTGTAGATGTCTTCTCCGCCTATGCACTATGTCACGTCTGTACTGAAAACGCATGTTAACGACCGTCGAATTATAACATTCCAACTCTACAAGACTACAACACACATAATGTTTACTACTAAATCTGTGTGGTTGACTGTTCGGGCAAACTTTGCTTTTGTTTCTCTTTTTTAAATGGACGGTGACGTCACAATAGAAAGGTGGTTTCCAGGTACTGGAATGCCAAAGAAGATGTTAAAAGGTCAAAACTGCTGACATACAGGTTTCTCACATCATTGCTCGCGTCATTGCCTCGATACTCTGTTACATTTTCAATCGGGTTTTTATTGGGACCTACCCTGATGCTCTTAAAACCGCTTTAAAACCCAATTTTCAAGAAAAGAGACAATACTATCGCTGAGAACTACCGGCCAATCAGTCTATCACCCTAATAATATTTCAGACGCAATCTTTGATGTCAGTTTGACATATAGTTCGGTCACTTCAGTATGTTAAAAAAAGCCCAGTCAATCTTTCCTTATTTTCCACGCGCAATTTGCAGATTTGTCGAAAAATGTCAATGCCGGTGTCAAACTCACGTAAGATATGTGATGATGTTTCACAAACTATCTTAAACTATTTGATGACCATATCAAGACATGGGATCTCAAAATAAAGGATGTTGGGAATAATTCATGTTGCTTAAAATTCATGACAAATTTTTCATGATTTGTTTTTTTAAACCTTGGCTTATTACCAAACGCATACAGTAGTGGAGATTACCATCATTGTAAAAGACGAGACACAATAAAAATTATACAATCATATTCAAGCAGTTGATTGCATTTTCAATCCCAGCTTATATTTTTCCACAAGATTTATTTCACATAAACCAGGATACTTGCACTATTTCATGACCTCAATTTACTGACCTCTCTTATACATGAGAAACATTCTGGGAACTAACTTATACCTCAAGTATTTATCTTACCAGTATACTGTAACCTATGCAAATTAGCACAATATCATGGCGTTTCCATGCTTGGAGGGACAAAATTATACACAATACTGTGCATGGGAATCTTCAGGGAAATGGCTTGCTATTTCGCCAACGCAGCATGAAGGGAGCACAATCCTCACACCTTCACCCAGAAGAACAGAATAATTTGACCACAGAGCCAGCTGTCTCTATATGCCATTAGGCGTCTTTGTCTGCAAAGAAGAAGAACAAGAAAAGAGATTTGTGATTGTTCATGCTGTTTCTGTAGTACTTGATCAAGGTATTTTGAGGCTTGGAAAGGGCATGAGGAAAGTTCAAGGATTAGGGTATAGATTTGCAAAATGTATGTGAAATGCTGCTATCTTTGGCAAAGCATTGAACTCTTGGGAGTACCGATGGCTTATATAAAAAAATGTTTTCAAATGCAAAGGCTAACATATCAACATATCAAAGAATGTACCCTTTACTGAAATGGACAAATTGACACACAAACACATATATATAATTGTCAGCAAAATTTAAAATAAAACCATTGGCATTTTTTGGCTACAGACAATGACCATATAAAGTGCTTCAAATGTGCAGAGTTTCAGCCCAATTATGTACCTTTTTGGCAGTAGCCCATCAAATCTAAACTTTTTTTAAAAAGAAAACTTACACATATGTATGTATGTATGTATATATATGTGATCTTCCCGCAAGCAGGAACTCGCGAAAGAAGCCATGGAGGCTTATAGACTCACAAGCTGACCGAAGCCAATCTCTCGGCACACATCCATTTAATGTCCATGTCGGGAAGTTGTTATTGAACAACACCCTTGCCATTGAACAACACCCTTGCCAGACGACACACATTGCTGTGGACATATATTTCTCTTGGAAAATTTCAGACTGAGGACTTACCTAGGATCATTTTAACTGCTATTTTTGGATTCCCTGATAATCAAAACCCCCAAATCTTAATTTTATGTGCAATTTTAGTTAGAAATATCAAATTATGACTAAATTTATGTGTGTGGGAAATTCAAAATGGCCGCCGAGTCCATTAAGTTTCGGTAAAAAATAGGCGACATTTACACCTTCATATCTCGGAAACGACTAAAGCAATGAAGCTAAAATTTCAGGGATGTTATAAGGTCATAATTACCAGCAAATATGCGAAATTTCAGTGCCAGTTGGGCGAAATGGTTCTTGGGCGAAGTGACCAGCTTCCCTTTGAGCTGGAATATGATGTCTGTCATAAATCTGTGATATTGGGAAGGCCTATCAGTGAGTAGGCCGACATCATTTTATTAATGTTTTTGTGGATTTTTGGAGGACGCAAAATACCATGAACGAAATAAGGTATCTTTGCCATTTGTAGAAATGTAAGGCTAACAGTGAATTTAAATGCACTAATAAACACTTATTTTGTAATAAAATTTGGCAGGTAAGAAGTTATAGCCACGAAAGTCATTTGAAAGCTTTATAGATTAATAATTCGCGCAGTAACAGTTAAATTGATCTCCTAGCTGCACAAAATTAGGTTAGTAGCCTAGTGGTACTATATTCCTATCCAACTCCTAGTCCGAGTCTTCGTTGAATACCCTAGCCAATCGTGGTGGCTGCAATTCATGCTCGTCTGGACTATACAACTGGACTAGGCCAAGCCTTTGGCTATAGTCAGTGTATATATTGTACATACTACTGTATCATGTAGATCAGTATATGTATACATTGTTTACACTACTGGGAGTCGAGTTTTAGGTATCATCAAGAGATGCTTCTCTCGGATTCATTGTATAGACCCTTTAAAGTAAGAACGATATGTGTTCTATACAAAGTAAACGCCTGTAGCACGCACACACACACTACCACAGAAGGAATGTCAGTCAACTCGGTACAAAAGCAACTCGGCACATACCAACTCGGTACTGTACCTTAGGTATTTTTGCATCGAAATTGCTACGTATTTGTGTATGCTAATGTTCCGTTTTGTAATTAAATAATTAGAAATTTGCTGAACTTTTAAAGAAATGTTTTGCTTAGTTCTTTGTCATTTTGTGGTCTATTTAGCTGTCGAACTTGTTTTGTGGAACAGTTTCAGACTTACATATTAAAGTTAAGAGCCATGGGAATGTTATTTTGGTTAACAAATAATTCTTGCATAAGTTGCTGGATATGGTTGGTTTATATTTTCGTTTGGTGCCCAAGTTTGCTTTAACTTTTCTTTTCAATGTAAAGTTTTTTAATTTTTATTTCATGAATGTTTGGTTTCTAGCAGTTTTGAGGTTTAGCGAATAAAAGTAGGCTTATTTAATCTAGGTGTCCCAATATTCAATTAATGATTTCTTTCAGTGGTTATGTAAATGTGTGATAGATATATCCAATATATATATTCACAGTTCGATTTGAAGCACACTGATTGTAATTTATTTCTTTGGAACATGGTTGTTGTTGTTGTAAGCGTAGCGGTGTAGTGGTTTTATTGTGTTTGGAAGATTTTGAGGGGAAAATTGGCGTATTAGGTCAATCTGTAATTTTAATTAGCTCTCTATGGATGAAACTTGGGATTTGACCTTCTGTCCAGCGGTGTTTTATCAAAACGTAGAGGGCCCTCAGCTCAGTGGGTGGACCGGGGGCGAATATTTTTTCCAAAACTGAACTGACACTGATTTTATTTCCTCCATTCTGATTGGCTCTCGGCCAGCACGTGATATACTTTAGTATTCAACATGGATCCCTCCATACTCTGTCGATATCAGTATGATCAACACGAACAAATCCAAGATATTCAAAATTAGCAACCTTCGAAAACTTTTGCTAGGTATATATATGAACGAAAGTATATAGTGTTCTTAACACAATGAAGCAACTATTCCCAACTACTGCGCCCATTATAGGCAGTCCTCGGTCGTTTGTTTACTCGCTTGACTCCGCTCTACACAACACATGTAACGTAGCCTATTGTACTCTGTATAGTATACAACACAATAAAACAGTGCATTTGTAATTGTATACATGTAGCCGATGTACATATGTTCGAGTTGTTTGTGTACATTCGGAGTTGCGATACTTTTACATCCTAAATTCAAAATGTATTCAGTCAATGAATCATGATAAGCCTAGTCGAGTGCCAGCCAGTGAGTGTACACAAAAAGGCATTTGTCGATATGTCTGTGTCCTTTGACTTGTTAACTAGTTTTATATAGCCTTATAACCTATACGTACGGAAACCTATTGGCTCGCTGAGAGCCAATCAGAATGAAGGAAATAATTTCAGTGTCAGTTAAAATATTCGCGGACCGGGGTATATATTTCAAAGTGGTTAATATATATGGGGTTTGGTGGACGTGTCCCCAGTCACTGCCCTCCAGATGTACATGTGGAGGAAAAATCGAGAGTCAAATTTTCGAAACTCCCAATGAACAGATGAAGGGGTTTGTCTCCATATAACACTCTTGTTTGGTGACGGCCCGAAAAGTGACAAATGAACGGGTCATTATCGGAGGTTTAACCCCGGCCTCTCTCCCGCACAGACACTTTCTTCAAATTAGGTCCAAGAGATTCTTTAAACAAGAGCATCAATGACGCAGTATCTCAATACTGGAAGTTTTAATTTCGAATCCTAATTTCAAATCTTTGCTCTGTCTCTACAATTATCAATATCAATCATGGTACAACAAATATATAACTTGCATTTATGCTACTTTGCCACGAATAGTCTCTGCAGGTTACACTTTATCCTGCTAGTGTTGCCTTTAGCGCTCATTGCCATAGAATATTTAACAACTTGTTTTTCATGTGGTATCCTTCAATGACAACGGCCAAATTAGAAGAGGCGAACAAATCGACCATATTCTTGATGCCCGCCTTGAGAGCTAGGCCTATCGACCTACTGTATGTTACTGTAGACTGTAGTGGTGACTACTATGAAAACTGTGTCCACTTCCAAGTATCAAAACAACCCACGTTTTTCTATCTCAATTTGGAAAAAATAATGTAAAAGAAGATTACAAGTTTTTATTTGAAAGTGATGGGTGGCCTCCTCCTCCCCTAATAGCCACCTCAGTTCCTCTCCATTTTGTTATTTTATCTTAATTCTTTGTACATTTTATGTCAAACATCACAGGTTCAAAAGAAAGCTAAACATACTTCTTATAACCTTATACATCTTATATCCTTATAAATAAGTCATAACCTTAGACAATTTTTATAGTCTTTGTCACGTTGTGACCACTGCGTCACACGCGCAACGATGGTTCATTTAAATTATTTTCAACCTTCATTGTCTTGTCACTCGATACTAAGAAATTACAATAAACACACGAGGCAAATAGTAAATTTCAGCCTTCTTGTTGACTACTATTAGACTATATACACAGGGTCAGTTACACACAATACAATTACACATAATACAATTACAATTTAAACAAAAAATTATGAATTAAGTTAAGGTTGCTTCCATATGTTTCCGGAGTGAGTGATCCACACCGCGACAGTACGCTATCTTCATTTCCATAGTTGTGAGCTTTGTCGTCTTTAAATTTAAGTTATTATTCTGTTTACCTTGATATGATCCGAGTCGCTTAAAGTGTATTTCCCGCGAGTTGAGTTGTATGAGTGTTCACCAAAATCGTCTGCTGACAAGTTCCATGCCAACACGTTTATTTCTCCCGGTACGCTGTTCAAATTGCAATATTGAATACAGGCTTCCGAATCCACGGATAGTCACCTTCACGTCCCAGCCTCCGCTCCGGACTGCGCACCCTGAGTGACCCTCTCAGTACCCGGTACAAAACACCCTTCACAAATAGAATATAAGAAAACCACATTCTAAAATGGAGCCGGATATGATGCAATTAACCCCGATGTTTCAGAACTATCCACTGCATACTATAATTGTAAATTATGATTCATAAATCTTTAATACATTAGCATCGCCGAAAACAACATGGCGGATGCCAATGAACTTCTCAAACAAAACAAAATGGCGGCTCGCCTACACGACACGCCTTAATTGGCGGTAAATATTCATTCACAAATACCTTGACCAGTATCTTTAACAATTAACCATATCTAATATATCAAAGAATTGAAATACGAACACCGTTTATGCCCTGCAAATGTTACCCGTGGGTCATTTGCATATCCATAAAATCTACTTAACATGACATAATTACAAACCTCAACCCCTACATACAAATAGCAAAGAATAAAAAGTTACAGAAAATGGTCGTCAATAAAACACATTTCCTGGCACTCTAACTATCCAGTTAACTTTATTGTTGAAACGTTTCCTAAATTTTCCTCTTCGACAAGGCAAAATCACCCTAGCCAGATTCTTCGCCCTTGGAAATCGTACTAAACCGTACCGCCTGAGTTCTGATGGTCAACTGCCGCCCAAAATCACCAATTCCTAAATCCACCCAAAGTTTGGTGTTTGGAATGCTCAAAACCCGCTTTTCAGAGTTTAACCTTTTGTGTCCATGTACAGTCCCTTTAAGCCGGGGGTTGCTGACCGCCTCACTGACCACTCATAATAAGTACTTATACTTAACGACCATATACCGTGCGACATGCACAGTGAGCTACAACAGTACAAGAGAAAATAAATTACACCCCCTGACAGTCTTATAAAAGTTGTGATGCTATGGCCGGCTTCTCTTTTATACGTACCCATCAAACAAACTTACCCTGGTCCTCCCTAGGAAAAGCTGTCTGAACACCAGTACAATACTAATGTGGCTATCACTGAAAGCCTAATACAGTAATAGGCCTATATATATATTTTTTAAATGCACTAGGCCTAGGCCTAAGTAGCCTTCAGAAGTACAACAATGTGTATACGTAATAATACAAAAATACATGAAGGGCAACAAACTTATCATGGCCCTTGCTCTGAAAAGGTACCTGAACACCAGTACTATCCTTAAATGGATATTACAAAAACGAAGGCCTAATATAAATTAAATGCACTATGTAGCATTCAGCAGTACACAATGTGTATATGTAATTAGCATGCAATACACTACACCTCGGGTACCTAACTACAGTACAGAAAATTGGTCGCGAGGGTAGCCATTTTCGTACATCTAACATGTAGCTGTCATAGCCAATCTGCTACAAACCAGACTTGGAGACGGGGCTTAATCATCAAAAACGGACCTTTTTACTAAAAGTAGGGGCGGCAGCTCAGTGTTGTTTTAAGAAAGAAAAATCATTTCAACATCAAATATAGCAAATAAAAGCCATAAAATGTCATATACAGCTAGTAAAATTCTTATTCATACCTACATGTAAACAACAAATGAAAGTTTAAAATGTTAATAAAATATATAATACGTAGGACCCTATCTTAGACGATACCACTGTTCAAAGACAATTCTATTCTATTCTCTTTCATAATACATAAAACCGCAGATAACAAACCAGTCGTCGCTGAGAAGTAATATGTCACGTGCCCATAATAAACCATAGACATCGAATAATAAACAAATGAGCAGGGAAACGTGCAAAAGTTCAGTACAAACAAGTTTTGGAGCGTGTGCAAGAAAAGGTCTGCAAAACTGTGTTTCAGCCCAATTTGGACATAAATCGGTGAAAAAGTCATAGAATGAGATACAATTCTGGAATAAAAAATAGTCACTTTTTGTTCGTCTATATGATATATTGTTGCTCTGGAAATTGCAGAGAAACAGAACTTTGTATGAAGACGCTGAATTTTTTTTAAGAGAAGAGAGAGTCCCACTTACTGTTACAATATCTCTATACATGTAATGTATTGAGATAAAAACGAAGAAAATATAGTGGCCGAATGCAATTTACCCCCTGAGAATCTCCAGTTATACCACCAACACGCACCCACTTATGGAAATTTACGGTGGAAAAGTAAGCGGCAAAATTTGATCAAGGGTGTTTTTCTAATTCAATTGATCAGTTAAACAATAAGAATCATCTCTGGATAATTGTCTATGTTGAAGAGGTTTAGTTGCCTAAAATAATGTCCTAAGCTATGGAAATGTTTTTCATTGCTCGGGGATACAGTAATGAAACATTACCTCTCAATACCTAGGTCTATGGGTAATGATGTCCAGAATTATTTTGTCTTTTATTTATTTCCATTGTTTTTTGCTGGACTGTATTAAAAAACACTTCCTAAATATTAATTCCACCACTATTTCATGTATCAAAAATGAATGTTGAATGTATTCTGTATATAATGTATTGGAAAAATAAATGAAATGAATGTATTAACTCTCGTTTCAATATGATTTATTTGCAGTATAAAGTTTGTGAAAACGGACGATAAATATTGATCACCCCCCTCCCCGCCTTTTCATATTTTTCGGGGAAAGTATATAGTTGATGATATTTTTATGCTTTTCAATTGTTTTACCTGCCCCCCCCCCCTTCCCCCTTAATCAGGTCTTCATAGGTGCCTGTCTGACATTCTCAATGGATATCATCGAAATATATTTATGAAAAATATATTGTGGTAGACAGGTGGAAAAGAAAGTTTCATACAGAAATTGTTTTTGGTTTTATCCTTATATATCTCCCAATTGCAAGTGCGTGTTTAGGGGGCCATTGGAGTTTAGCCCCCATACGGTTACTAGGCCTCATTGAATCTAACTCAAAATATATGACTGAAAACCAAAAATTTAAAAATTAAGTAATGATAATGTTATTGCAGCTTAATGGCTTCATGAGTTCATTGTCATAGCGAATTCAAGGGTTCCTCATTTGTGACCCAAACTGCCGAAACCGCTGGAAGCTGTGAAGATAGGCCATGACTATTCATGTTTGAAAATCATTAAAATGGCCCATGTAAGGACACTGGTTTGCATAAGACTAAGTGTAATTGAAAAGATTTAAAACAAATTCGGGATGATAATGCTCCATATGATCAGTTATCACTATTCCGTAACTTATGTATAAATAGCGGGGATTTTAAATCCTATTATTGCAATTAAGCTACTTTCAAAAATGCATAAATCAATGTTAGAGTTATCCACCAAAAAGCAAAAGTACCTGTTCTCGGTCATGTATAGACGACCATGAAAATAAGTTGAAAAATTAATGTATTGAGATGATTTTCAATCTTTTCGGCACAACCAAAGCCTGTATGATTAAAGGAAGGGACATTGGGCTAACTCAATGAATGTAATCCTCTTACAACTGTGCTTTTTACGTGCAAAGAAAACGGACACGGACCAAAGGTCAACAGAACCAAAAACAATCTCAGTCTGTAAAACAACCACCACAAACAACCACCAGTAAAACAACCACCAAAAACCCAACTGAAACCCACAAGCACAAATCTCTCACTAACGTAGCGTTTAACTTGACGTGAAAAGGACACGGACCCAAAGGCCAACAGAAGCAAAACAAAAAGCAAACTCCAAACCACAAACAGAAAAAAACTCATATAATGTAACGACCACACAACCCCCACACCTAACAACCAACTCACTCCAAAACCCCACCGGGGAACGCCGTCCCGACGGGCCTTTTTGGGGGTACCCCTCAACCCATTCATAATAAGGGTGACGAGGGATAAGGTGCCTATCTACGATGTTTTGTTCCCAATGCGGGTCTTTTAAGGCACCTAGCAGTGTCCCCCCCTTTTCCAGCGAGCGAGCAGAGTTCTTAGCTCCTCGTCTTTGATCGAGTGGACCTCCCTGTCAGGATCAGGAGGTCCATTAGCGACCATCGTGTCCGGTATAGCGGAAGCGACTGCGGGCAGGGTGGAAGGGCCGCTCGAGTCAATGAGATCAGTGGCCTGTTTCGTCTCGTCAAACCAATCGGAGGCCTCCTTAGCCACAACTACTAAGGCTGTAGTGCAGTCCTCCATTGGCCAGTCAGAATCTGGGCCACTTAATGTCTCTTGGGCCGGTTGACTCGGGGCCCAACTAGTATCACCGATAGCGGGCGTAGCTACCGGTGAACCAGTACAAGCGGAATCCTGCTCCGCATGCCACTCCGCTAGTACCATCTCCGCCGTTTTGTCCAACCTGTTCGGGCACAACCTGGCCTCATGCCCTTCCAGCCCACACCTCCAACAAGTGCGAGGCTGACCCGGATATGCAATGTGGGCCCCGTGCCCATTAGCCCACAAGGTAGAGGGGATATCGGACTTGAGTTCGACTCTAACTCGTCTAGTCCCGGTCTTGACACCTTTACATTCAAGGAATTCCGGCTCCTCGTAGCCGGTCACTTTCCCAAAACGCCCCAGTATCCGCACAACAACCTGTCACCCACTTTAGTCCCTCAACTCCCTCCAAGACATGGACACCTCGGACGCGGGCAGCCTCCGAGGTGAACCGAACATCAAAAACATTCATACCCCGGAGAGGTTTACGCTGAAGCGCGTCAACCTCTCCAGGGACCTTCAAACCAACAGAACGCAAAACTGAAAAAATTTGTCCGGGGACGACCTTAGCCTCCCCCGAAAAACTTAACAATACGATTTTGCTGTCACGGCGAGCCGCCATGACAGCTAGGGCAAGCCACGCAACAAAGCCAAAACTACACTTAAACTACAAACTATTGAAAGGCCAACGTAAAAAACACAAAGTGTGTGGTCAACGAAAAGTGGAGAGCAGCCGAAAACACGTCCGCACTCCACGAAAGCAAACGAAAGCAGGGTATCATCATTAGGTCGAAAGCAATGTGGGTTGAACAGGGAAAACGTAATACGAAGTATTTGTTGGATTTGGAGAGGCGAAATAAGTCAAGGAATACAATATCAAAGCTGAAAGGTAGAGATGGACAGGACATAACTGATACCAAAGCAATTCTCAACGAATTAAATAATTTTTATATCAACCTTTATACGAGTGAAAATAGGCCAAATGTGAGGGTTTTTTTTACAAACATTCATGGCGCCAAGTTTCTTGGGGAGGCAGATGCAAATTCCTGTCATGGGCGGTTTTCAGTCGAGGACTGTAACACTGCTCTACTTACATTTTCTAACGGGAAAAGTCCCGGTAGCGACGGTCTCTCCGAAGACTTTTACAAAAAATGTTGGCCAGTAATCGGAGAGTTGGTAACAGACTCTATTAATTATGCATTTGACCACATTGGTATGTCCTCTGAACAATCCAGGAGTATCATAACATTAATCCCCAAACCAGGCAAGGATCATGGTTTTGTCAGTAATTACCGCCCTGTTTCCCTGTTAAATGTGGACTATAAAATTGCTTCAAAAGTACTTGCGTTAAGAATAAAACATTTAATACCAACGTTAATTGACACTAACCAGACTGGATTCGTTAACAACAGATTTATTAGTGAGAATATTCGCTGCATTCTTGACACTATTGATTATTGTGATGACAACAACATTTCAGGTTTCCTCTTGAGTATTGATTTTGAAAAGGCATTTCACAGGCTTGAGTGCATTTTATTTGGGAGTGCTTGCACTATTTAAAATTCAATGATGACATTATAAGGTGGATACGTACTTTATATTTAAATGCTTCAGCTTGTGTTTCTAATAACGGTTTCTCCTCTTCATATTTTAAGATTTCTCGGGGCGTCCGTGAAGGTTGCCCTTAAGCCCTTATATTATTATCCTGTGTGCTGAGATTGTTAATCTTCAAGTCAACAATAATAATTTAATTAAAGGCTCGTCTCTCTTCGGTCGTGAATTTAAGATTCTCCAGTACGCTGATGATACCTGTATTTTCCTACATGATTCACGTGACTCATTGTGTGAATTAATTGAGGTTTTTATTCAACTTGAAAAGGTGTCAGGCTTAAAAATGAACTATGATAAAACCAATATTTTCCCTCTTGACCCTAGAAAACACCAAAAACCTATATATCTGGAGGAGTTTACTTTCAACTGGACATTAGGTCCAATTACTATGCTTGCTATTACTTTTTCCACCGTTAGGGACAACCTTTTCCATCTCAACTATACCCCTAAGCTCTCAAGGCTTAAGAGCCTTCTTAATCTTTGGTCGCATCGAGACTTAACCCCTTTAGGCAAAATCACTATTGTTAAAACGTTTGGGTTGTCTGAACTTGTCTTTCTTTTCCAGGTCCTTCCGGACCCTCCTAACCAGTTTATTACCGAACTGAAGAGTATTGTATTTAAGTTTATTTGGGGTGGAAAGCCGGACAAAGTAAAACGTTGTACACTAAGTAATGACTTCAGTAAAGGGGGCTCACATTGTTAGCTTTATTCGCAGTTTAAAATGTACGTGGGTAAGGAGAAACCTCGATGATACTGAGACCTATTGGAAATACTTTTTTAACTTTCATCTCTGAAAGTACGGGAAAGGGTTTCTGTTTGAATGTAATTACCAGGGTGTAGATATTAATATTAATAATGGTTTCATTAAAGACGTCTGTAAAGTTTGCGCATGGATATGGAAGATATTTTATTTATTCCATATTCGCTTTTTTCCGCCTTTTCATAGACTTCTTGATATATATCTAATGCCTCCTCTTGGGGAGTATTGGTATACATGGCGACGACATCGAGTGTAGCAAGTACTACTGCTTTTGGTAACGGTGTGGCTTCCAAAATTTTCAGAATGTCATTTGGGTCTTTCACATAGGTGCTTTGTTTGAATACAATAGGAAGCAAGAAATAGTCCAGAAATTCCGATATTTTTTCGGTCGGTGATCCGTTTCCGCTTATTATCGGTTTGCCGGGAAATTTTGAAAAATTTGGACCGGCAATGACCGGTGTGCGGATCTTCTGGCTATATGGTGACAAGTACTCGAAGGTGCTTTTATCGATTTCTTTTGCCAAGAACATTTCTTTTAGTGTTTCCTGGACTAAACTTTTAGTTTGAAACGTCAGATCACTTTCTAACTTTTCGTAGTTGTGACTAGCTAATTGCCTTTCAATTTCGGCTTGAAAGTCTGAGTGATTCATTATAGCAATGCCTCTACCTTTATGGAAGGGTTTGACAATAATAGAGCGGTCGTTTTTAATTTAGTGCAAAAAGCTCCGCTTTGTGTGTGTTGCTATTGGCGTTTCGGATAGTAAGACATGCTATTTCTGTTTGTGTTGCTTCCAGGTAGTCCTGTAGGTTTTTACTAAAGGTCATGTTAGGTGACCATGTAGAGGGGAGACGGAATTTTGTAAACCCTTTTTGCTTTTTGTTTTGCATGATGAAGCGGATTCTCATTTTTCTTTTTAGGTCTTTCAATGACTTGAGAAGATCACTTCGTTTAGGTTTTTCTGGAGTTGCTATGAACTTCAGACCTTTTCCCAGCGCAATAAACTCTATATTTCACATGTTTCTGTCTGATAGGTTCTTTACGAACTTTTGTAGTGTTTCTGCTTCTTTACGAAGGCATTGGGCTTTTGAGTGACTACTTGTAGTCTGTAACTCCCTGTTGGTGGTCCAAGGTTCGAAACCAATGAGTTATTAGACACCAAAGTCTAGACCAAACCCACGGATACGCACGTCTCTGTAACAATGAGACTGATTTCTTACAGAAAAAGAATGCGTTCACAGAGAAACTGTTACTCCGCAACTATAAGAAAGAAGAAATTGCCTCAGCCACGAAAGGTATAAAATTTTAAAACCGTGGGCAATACCTCACTACCAAACCTAAACAAAAGGAACCACCACTGGTAATCAAGTTTACCTATACACCCCATATCAAAACCACGCATTTGAAAAAAGCACTTTTGAAACATTGGCACTTAATCTCGCAACACGCGGAATTATCCAAACTGTTTCCAAAAGAACCGATTCTAGCTACAAAAGGGCCCAAAATCTCAAAGATTTACTTGTTAACTCAAGGTTTCGTACTAACGAAGAATTAGCTGACTCTCAAGGTTCACATGAAGCTCTTTTAGATGCTCTTAGACGCCCAGGCCAAATATAAAATATTCAAAGGGTACTACTGATGAAGCTCCTATAAAGTTTGAGAGCAGAAACCGGTCTAGTTGGCCATAAGAACCTACGCTAGTCTCTCCTACTATTAACAGTACACTCAATTCACCTCAATTCTCGAAGCTGTGCGCGGAGGTGAAGTTTGGCGATCCTTCGGCTGTCATCGCTTTGCAGACCTATCTCGATGAAAAGTACCACGGTGCCCGCGTCAGGGCCCGTGTCGAAGCGGTGGAAGCTGAGGAGCCCCCTTCACTGAGGTTTTACCAGTCCGTTAGCTCATCGGCGGGTGACAGACGCGTCCCATCTGTGCGCGCTACTGATGGGACCGTGGTTAGTGACCCTCACGGCATTGTC
>JAIPMN010180023.1:0-11420 GCA_020650975.1 Apostichopus californicus
ACGCTACTTAACGATCGAACTTACGCTACGATCAATCGGATGAGAATCGAACTTAAGTTTGATCTTAAGATCATGCGTAAGTTAGTCTTTGTGGAACGGGGCCCTGATATACCTCTCAGCAGAAGGGATAAGTCTCCCCAACCCACCCCTCGATTGGCAGAAAGCATATAACAGAAATATCTTAAGTTTACATTACTTACTTTTATACAAAACATGTTCATGTGCCTGACCCAAATTGAAGAGGTAACAGCAATTGAAAGAGGGGTACCAACAAGATAAGGAGGGGTACCAACAAGATAAGGAGGGGTACCAACAAGATCAAGAGGGTACAATACTCGTGTCCTGTCTGGCTAAGGGCCTAAACTGAGGGGAATTTGGCCTCACTAGCGAAAATTTGATCCAAATGCATTTTAAATGGGCCAAGGGAGTTATGTCTAATAAGCCTCGCTCATAGATTTATTTCTATTTCTTAAAGCATACATAAAACTTTGTGTGTTTTCTTGCAATTAACTTCATATACGTAAGCCTAACAATAGCTAAAATGGTTCGTAGAAATGTTTGTTGCAAAATATTTTAGAATGGAATGCAAATGTAACACCTACGTAATAGTCCATTATTTAAATGGACAAAGGAAGGACTGCAACCTATCTACGTTTTCATTATAAATTTACTAATATTACATCTCGGCTGAAGGGAATGATGTGCGTAATGCAAAACTCTCTAATCGCTGTGAGTTGCTCTACTTTGTCAGTTGCAACAATGTTTTCCAAATTTTATAATTATGGAAGGTTTTCATTAGAGTTCGGCACGGAGCATCTTATGTGAAGTCCTATGACATTGCTCACTCGATTAGACATCGCGAGGAAAGAAATATTTATGAAAAGTATCAATACTTTGAACTTGGATTATATCGGGTTTTTACTTACATATACATGGATTAAAATATGAAAGAATACAAACCTGAAAAAAGAAGCATTAAAACTTATCAACAGATAAACATCATTTTATGATCCTTCGAACTGAGAGCTTACAAAACAAAATAGCTTCAGTGTGACTTTGGTTTCTTTACCAGACAATCAAAGATTAAACATAGAAAGCTCAAAGCTTCTTAATCTGTAATAAACTGAATCCAACAAAGAATAAATTTAATATCCAATATGACAGTAATAAATCGATCTGATGGATGATAACTATGAAGTAGTAAGTTAACTAATAGTCTCAGATTGGGTGTTATTGTTATTGCAGCGAATCAATGCTTAAAAAGTGGTAGTAACATATCTGTCTGGTATCAGCATGGAGCTTAGACTGGTTATTATAAGTGTTGACCATTTTATAGTCAAGGATTATACTTGGAGTTCATACTGGTTGTTATGACACTGTTTTGACAATATGAAGGACTAAATATGACATCTGTCCTTGTTAAAATATTGTGTAAAACGTGTTTTTTACAATTTGATCCCTGGTGAACTCAAACGACCACTGAACTCCGCCCACATTAGGCTTCTTGTACTCAATGTATGTACTCAAATATGAGATCTATACGAGCTTCTCTTCTTGAGATATTGTGATTACAAATTTTCACAATTTGACCCCTGGTGACCCCAAATGACCTTTGGACTCCTCAAGAAGCAATAGGCTTCTTGTACTCAATGTGTTACAATTACATACCAAATATGCTATCTGTCCAAGCTTCGATCCATTGCGATAATATGTTTAGGAAGGTGCGTTAGTGTAGAGAGACAGGTAAGAAGGGCGTAAAGTAAATGTTTGGCGTTTGTTGACTTCAAACTACCAATTGAACTACACCAAAAGCAATAATAGGTCTGCTCCTTAAATTTGATATAGTACATCTAATAACCATATATGAGATCTTTCCAAGGTTCCCTTCTGGCAATGTCATATTTAAAAGGTTTCACAATTTGACTTCTGATGACCCAGATGACGTTTAACCTCCACCAAAAACAATGATACTTCTACACACCAAATATGAGGTCTGTCCAAGCTTTCTACTTGAGACATCATGTTGCAAGGTTTTCATCATTTGACAACTGATGACCCCAAATGACCTTTTACCTCCACTAATAAAATAGGCATCTTGTACTTAATAATACACTCCTACACACAAAATATGAGATATGTCTTAGCTTCCCTTCTTGAGATATCATGTTTACAGGGTCTTTAGAATTTGACCCCCGGTGACCCCAAATGACCTTTGACCTCCACCAAAAACTAATGGCTTCTAGTACTCAATAATGTCCTGCTACACATAAAATATGAGATCTGTCTAAGCTTTTCTTCTTGAGATATTGTTTACAAGCGGGGCGTTACGAACACACATTATACACGCGCACACGTACATGAATGTATAGGTTACGATTATCATCGAAACCAAAATGGTTTAACAAAGCAACATACTGCAGATTATTCGAGACAGAAAGAAAATATGACATATAAAAGCCCCTTTTCTTTTAGACCACTGACAAACGTTCTCGCTACAATTTATGTATCAACATGCAAACCTTTGAAATGTCTGATTAGTGTCTCTGCTTTATCCAAAATTATCAACAGCATTGACACCTTCATCTAAAAATTAACACAGCTAGCAACCCCTTCCTGTGAAAAGAAATATACCAAAATAAAATGCCAGATGTTGCCCATTATTATTGTCTGTATGTGCCATTCTCCCAATCTTAAGCTGTTCCTGTTCGTGTACGTTGTGTAATGGGTACATAGAGTGCGTACAAAGTCACTGCAAGTTTAAGACGTCCGAATATAGGCACTTAAATCATAAAATCACAAGGTGCAATTAGCACCTGGTCATATATTATCTACTTTATCAGAAATTAGTTAGATATTATGGCTGATAAAAGACCAATTACCACCAACGCTACACAGTTATTTCAAAGTTCAAGTGGAACAGCGTACCGGCTTTGTGATAAGAGGCTCACGTTCATGATTCGAACTATTAACATCAAGGGTGCAACCTGGTATCGTCTGAGCAGTAGGGGACAAGTCACCCCACTCCTCATTGGCAGAAGGATATTACAAAAGATGCTAGTGTACAGTACTTACTTAAATACATCACATGCGCATGTGTGAAGGTACCTACAAGATGAGGAGGGGCAACAACAAGATAAGCTGGATAAAATACTCGTGTCCTGTACCTTGCTCAATTTTATTTCACGTGATGATAGGGGAGGCCCCCCCCCCCCTGTCTGGTTAAGGGCCTGGAATGAGAGGAACTTGACCTCAACTAATGAAAAATGAATCCAATGCATTCTCAGTGGGTTATGTCCAATAAGCCTCGCTCATAGTTTTATTTCTATTTCTACAAGCATTTTTAAAACCTTGTGTGCTTCCTTGGTTCGCAGAAATGTCAGTCGCACAAGCTTTTAGAATTGAATGCATTTGTAACACATACTTAATTCTTTAAATGGACAAAGGAAGGAATACAGCTTATCTACGTTTTAATTATTAATTAACTAATGTCACATCTCGGCTAATGGGAAAGATGTAAATAATGAAACAGTGACCAAACTCTGTTAGTTGCTTTACTTTTTCAGTTGCAAACATGTTTTCCAAATTTTATAATTATGAAAGAATTCCATTAGAGTTCGGCAATGAGCATCTTAATTGAAGTCTTATAACATCACTCACTCGACAGACATCAAAAGGAAACAAGTATTTAAGAATGGAAATATCAATACTTTGAACTTGGATTTATTGTAAGCTGTATGTTTTTTCATTACATATAAATGGTTTAAAAATGAAAGAATACAAACATGAAAAAGAGAAGCATTAAAACTTATCAACAAATAAACATCTTAATATTTTATGATCCTTCGCACTTAGAGCTTACAAAACAAACAGTTTCAGTATGACGTTTGTTTCTTACCAGACAATTAAAAATTGGAAGTTAATGGCTTCTTAGTCTGTTAAAAATTGGATCTGACATAAAATAAATTTAATATCCAAAATGAAAGTAATACATTGATCTGATGGGTGATTACTACGAAGGTGTTGCTTTACTAATAGTCTCAGATTGGGAGTTATCGTGACGCACCAAGCAATGTTTAAAAAGTGGTAGCAACAGATCTGACTGGTATCAGCATGGAGCCTTGACTGGCTATTATAGGACTTTTTAGACAATACCTTACAAGTGTTGACCATTTTATTGTCAAAGATATATATCCACCTAGTGTCAGCTTGGAAACATTTTCTGTGTAATCAGAGACACACCCATGAACCTTGTATTAGTATAGAGTATAAACTGGTAATCACAGGATTAGGTAGACAATAGCAACCAAAAGTAATCATTGCCTTGGCTTGACCAAGTTTCACCACTGACCAATTCTGAAGTTCCCTGATTTTTTAAAGCTTGATTTTTTACAGCTTTACAGCAAAGTTGTGTCAAGTCAGCCTATACCCAAAGACGTTAAACACATATCTTGACCGCTCTACATAGTCATCCTCTTGCATGATAATATCTGTGTTCTCACTCAAATGGTTGAGATTACACCTCTATCTGTCAACCTTTATCACAAAGTGCCCCTTCCCATACCTCTACCCATTACACCAGTGGCATACATTCTGTTACCAACATTAAATGGTGGAGGTGCACCATACATATTGTTCATACCTCCCAAACCATGTTGACTCTGGTTGGGCATGTTGTCCACACCTGTGGGAGGAAAAAGTATACTTCCTGTCATACTGTTAAAGTTGGAGGATCCAGAGAGGTGGAAAGCTGGCAAAGCTTGTCCACCAGGATTTTGGAATCTAATGACACTTGGTGGTCCTGGGACCCTCATGCCTCGAATCATGGGTGGGGCAGGGTTTCTCATTGGTGGCTGAATAGGTTTAGGATGTCTCATTTCCAGTCCACCTGAGTAGAACTGTTGAACACCTTGGTGTCTCACAATCTGTGATCCCATACCAGGGATACCATTTCTGCCAGATCCATCAAATCTAGGTCCGCCCATAATCAGTCTTGGAGGTCCCCCTCCTGGCATTGAATATCCCATATGAGGATTTTTCAAGCCTCCTGGATCCATTTTGGTGGGTTCAATCCGTGGGATGTCTGGGGCATTCATAGGATTATTGTGTAATGTTTCTCCATACAGCTGAGGTTCTCTTAAAACTGTGTTACTATATCCAGGATTGTTCAGCTGTGGATTGGTCTGAGGAAGTGGAACACCTCTACCCATTCCAATATAGTACTCATGTCCTTCCACAAATGGTGGTGTTACGTACTGTCCCTGGTAGCCATGGATTTGATGTTGATACAGACTTTGCTCACTGACAGGTAACATTTGATCATAAGTTTCATTGATGCCTATCTGCTGTTCCATAACACTATCGGTTTGGTAGCTACCCTGCTGGCCAGTATTAACATTCTGCATCGTATCTCTATTATCCAGAAAGGCACTTGGGGATGTAGGAAGATGAGCAACAGGTCTACGGAATGGGGATATAGCCGCCGTCTGCTTGGATCGAAACGGCTCCGCAGATATTTTGAGAGAGCTGCGAAGCATCTGACCCAGATCTTTCAGAGTAGCTGGATCTACCACTGGCTTCGAAGGCAACTTTTCGGGAATAGATTGTTCTGTTTCCTGCGATTCTAAGATTGGAAATTCATGCTCATCGTGTTCTACTTTGGTTGTGAAAGTTTCTCCCACATTATCTTCATGTTCATCAATATCCCTGCTCTTTGTTGTCTGGTCTTCGATATCTAGATCAGACTCTTCATGTCCATATCTGTTGTCAACATCAAAGCTCATCTCTTCATCCTCGGCTTTGGAAGATGAACAAACCTCTTGATTGCTGCTGACTGCTTCAGGAATGATACCTGGCTGCTCTGATTGTAACTGAGATGATCTGGTTGGTTCTATGGGGAGAAACTCTTCTGGCTTTGATGTAATGACATCTTGTTCTGAAATCAAGAACAACAAAAAAAAACTTTCTTGAAATGAATTTGATGAGTAAATCATAAATCATCAAGTTTCTTGGTACATGTCATTCCCAAAATTCATTTAAAGCATCGACTTAAAAATGGTTTAAAAAAGCAACATGTTGCAGATTATTCCAGAGAGAAACATAAGATGGAGAGATAAAAGTCCCTTTCTCTTAGACCACTGACAGTCTCTCCTAACTGTTGGTGCATACACTTCAGTGGGTGCCCGAAGCTATAGGCATAAAAACAAATTTCCTGAAACGTTAAGTTCATCTACAGCTGGTAAAGGGAGTGCAGTTTATTTGATTTTCTAAAGGGTGAGAATACTGGCAAAAGTTAAGAAACACTGTCTTAGACAAACATTCTCTCTACAATTTATGTTGCAACGTACAAACCTTTTGGCTTCCTTTGGCCTATTTTTGTCTTCCTTTCTTCAAAATGTCTAATTAGTGTCTCCGTCTCATCCAAATCATCAACAGCATTGACACCTTCATCGGACGATAACACAGCTAGCAACCTCTTTCTGTGAAACGAAATATACAAAACAATGCCCGATGTTGCCCATTGTTATTGATCCATCAGTATATATTCCAGAAGCTGCTGCTGATATGGCTATTTGTAGAAGATTCTGCAGACATTACCCAACATTCATTCTTCTCTTAGAATGTTAGTTGCTGTTACAAATTGATAACATTATACAGCATTTCCCTTGATTCATCGATGTTAATGGTTACATTGTAAAGAGTAGTTTACTACAATAACTAATCTGGCATCAGACATGTTCAAAGATTGTGAACTATATCTTAATACAATTACAAGAGAGATGGAAATAAAGACAATATAAATTTGACTTACCTTCTGCCTTCCAAGAATTTCATAGTTAACAAAATGTCTTCTAAATTTAGATTATTCTCCTCAATCTCTTCCATATCCTGTGAATAGGAAAAGAATCGACGATAATTTTACTGATTTTATTGGAGAACTCTAATACAATGAACAACTTCAGTATAAAAGGCAAATGACAGGGCCTGGTATTCTGAAGTTTAGCAATCTTTTAAGGAGATATATATACAGAAGACAGTTTTTATATGTTCTAAGGGCACACATTCTCTATAAGCTTACAATGACTCAATGTTTCTGTTCTCTTTAACTCATTCAATCATAATATTAAGCTGGCTCTTTTTTAATGTTTTCTGTATCATAAACAGGTCACCATATTAATAATTTACTCAATGAATTATGACTTGCAAACAATAGGGAATTATTAATCAGCGCTAATTACCTTAAGATGTGTTGTTTCAGTTGTCCTTCATGTGTCATGTCAACTACTGTTGTACTTGTCACCAGGATACTCACAATGTTTTCCTTTCTAATCACTCATCATCTTTTTGACTATTCTTTTAATTTCATGTTACATTTTATGACAATTTTCTTAGAAAACCTAGGGTTTCTTGTCTGAGAGCATGAATGCAAAGGTTTCAAAGGGTGCAGAGATGCATTAACTCTTGCAGTTTAATACCTTTGTGTAAGTAATGCTATAACTTGTAATTATAAGATAGTATGCAAGTGAAATATGGAATAACATTCCGTAGTTTGCTAAGTATTAAATGGGCCTTTTCAAACACAGCCAGTATTGGTAGACTTCAATTAACGTATTTATTTCCATTATCTTTTCACCTGTAGTCATTTTCTGAATGGACAAAGGATATAGCTGGGAGACCAACCATTCAAATGTTTGTTTTAGAATAGGCTAACTTTGTTCACCCACTTTTTTACAGAGGAAGCTTACTTGGTGCAAGATTGTACCTCTATGTACAGCAATTTCACCATGTTGAAAGAAATGCTGCAGCAGCTGCAAGCTCCACTGAAGCAAGGCTGAATCAATATCATCAAACCATAGAAATTATTTTGACAGACTTGCCGGGCCTATTGTGTGAAATTGCAGAATCCAAAGGATTATGTTCTGCCAAGCCTGGCTACATTATGATACAGTCCATCAGCATCCTACTATTGACATGGTGACTTAACATTCTTTTCTATTCTAAAAGCCTTTATGAACATATCAATACATTTGATATTTCTAAAGCATTTTTCTACCTCTGAGTCACTTTGGCTGTCTCCTCCCATCTCCTCCAACTCTTCGTTCATTTGAGCTATCATGGCTTCATCTTCTTCCTCATTTCTTTCCTGAGTTTCTTTATCTTCATCTTCTTCCTCGTCCTTGTGGTCTCCTGCCTCTGTCACTAACAGTGTACAAAACCATTAATACATTAACTTTGTAATGCTGTCTTTGTTAGAAAATGTTGCCAGCATCTTGACAATGACATCATTAACTATTCAAGTACACTACTTACTGTTTCATATTACTGTCATTTAGGATTTGTTAAGAAATTCTATGGATACATGTCACCGGTGTTGGATAGATGCTTATCGATACGCATGTTTGATATCGGTATGCAGGCATGATATCGGTATGCATGTTTGATATCGGTATGAAGGTATGATATTGGTACGCATGCTTGATATCGGTACGCATGTTTGATATCGGTACGCATGTTTGATATTGGTACGCATGTTTGATATTGGTACGCATGTTTGATATTGGTATGCATGTTTGATATCGGTACGCATGTTTGATATCGGTATGCATGTTTGATATCGGTACGCATGCTTGATATCGGTACGCATGCTTGATATCGGTATGCATGTTTGATATCGGTATGCATGTTTGATATCGGTACATATGCTTGATATCGTATGCATGTTTGATATCGGTAAGCATGTTTGATATTGGTATGCATGTTTGTTATTGGTACGCATGTTTGATATCGGTACGCATGTTTGATAACGGTATGCATGTTTGATATTGGTAAGCATGTTTGATATCGGTATGTATGTTTGATATTGGTAAGCATGTTTGATTATGGTATGCATGTTTGATATCGGTATGCATGTTTGATATTTGTACGCATGTTTGATATCGGTATGCATGTTTGATATCAGCCAATGCTGGCAATATCCGTCTAATGTCAATATTGTATAATGGTTGTAAGAATTACCTCTAATGATATTTTTGAATTAGCACTTTATTTAGTCTCTTCTTTCTTTCTTAGTATAACATAAAAAAACATTACAAGCCACTGCAAAGAACACTGATAAAACTATCATCTGGGAAGTTCATAGTTCAGGTCATGGCTGGTTAAAGTTGGTCAATTTTACTCTCATTTATAACATATATTTGGCCCATCTAATATTTAAGTAATGGATGTGACCACATTAAGAACCCATAAGATTAATTCACTGAATAAACAAACCTTGGTGGAATGCTATCCCAGAGGCATCTCCATCAGTGGGATATATCTGATTAGGATATTCATCATGGCTTCCTTCAGAGACCTGGTCCAAGCCAGGAATCTGTTCAACGGTGGTCACAAAGTCCGATGGATCAAATCCAGAAATGTTTTGAAATGTTCCTTCACTAGTACCTTGACTAGGAGTCTGTAAAACCAAATAAGCAATAAAAAGAGGTAACTTGTTGTCATTAAGCACTTTACTCTTTGTTTTACTGGCAAATTAGAAAGAACAAGAGCGCAACAGGCACTATGGTTCCTCGTTAAGTGGAATATTTAATAAGGTTATGGAGGTACTGCAAGTCGAAAATTTTGGCCCATGCCCCAAGATTTTGGCAGGATACAATTTTGGGCCTAAATGGTCCGAAAATGCATTTGAGGTGAATGTAAAATTTCTCCCTATAATACATCTACACAGCAAGTATGACAAAAATCCATCGCTCAGTTGTTGAGTTATTATGGACCCAATCAAGTGTCACAGACACACACAAACAAACACACCAACCTGACTACATAGGTTCCTTTACTTCCAGCAAGGAAAATCCCAATATATTGCAGAATGCCAGATGCTGTGTTTCATTGCTTCTAAGCCACCACAGCATTACTAAGGTACTATGGTGATCACTGCCTTCAGTTCAGGATAATTGGAAAGCAAATGGATAAGTGACTCCCAACTGTCTGTTATTTTAAGCCAATGATTAAGTTAAATAAAACTAGCAATGACTACACTTTTATTTCAATAGCAAGCTTAACCTTAGAACTACCTGAGGTGTTTTTGGAATGGCAAATCTGGCATACTCTTCTTGTACCAACAAGTCATTAATGTGGATGTCACTTTCTGTTGTTGTGTCACAAAGGAAAAGTGAAAGAACTTTATTCTGAAAATTGAGATGAGAAGAATTAAGATGATCAGCTGAATTACATAATTAGAAAGGGAGTTAAACATAGACATGTGCATTTAAAGATATATTTTTGAATGCGCAATTACATGATTTTAGCAAAACCTGTCGCAATTGGTTTAAAACAATTTGAGACAAATAATAATAATAAATACCATATATTAAAGTGCTGTTATCATGAAATAAAACATGCTCAAGAGCACTGTACAAAAGAACCAATACCTGGAATATAAAATTACCAAACTTAAGAAACCTAAAAGTAATAACAACAGCAGTAAAAGTAAAAAATGATATAAGACAGGGATATAAACCACAATAAAGAACATAAAAATATAAAAATATAAATACAAAAACATTGGGCATAGAGTTGACACCATCCATGACTTATATTTCTATCATTTCCCTAAAAAATCTGAATGTTTCTCTCACTTTATTTTATTTAGAGACATTAAAAAACGGGGTGGGGACTAAGTTGGAGCATGATGCATCACTTTGTGAGCTGTAGAATGCAGTGCCAATACTCCAAGAGTTATGGAACTTGTGTACGGTCCAAAGCAGAGATCTGATATGGGGCTATACAATTTCTTTGGTGAAAGGCAGATTTTATATAGCACTGAAGGTGTTAGATTTATGACTCATATACTCTTTTACACAAGAAAGCGTGAAACTGCTTTGCCATATTTCTAAGATGGCTACCGAACAAAAATTGTCCTCTAAGCATAGGTAAGGAACCATGATCGTAATAAAATGAGAATGCAGACACCACTCTAGATGTTAATTTAGATTTAATGCCTGGGAACTAGTGGTTCTAACAACATATATAAAGATGTAGGAAAGAATGGATGTATGGAAAATCATATCGGAATATTCCAATTCATTTACAGTTAGGATGTAACCTATCTTATTTTTCTGGTGAGGGTCTTACCTTAATCTCTGTGCAGTATGCAATGAGTGGCTTCTCTGAAGTCAGTTCCAAGAGTCTATCCCGTGAGGCAGAAGACCATTTATCCTGAAATATCAACAGAAAATGTTTTAATTTATTGATAAGATCTGAATTATTGATAGGATAAGAATCAGCGACAGTTCTAAGCTTAAATAAACAAAAATCCAACACCACCAATATTTGTGAGTATTATTGGTTGTCTCATGGGCGCAGATCCTGGTGGGGACAGCAAGACAGTCCCTACCAACTTTTTCAGTGGTGGGGACATGATATAC
>JAIPMN010180236.1:0-14924 GCA_020650975.1 Apostichopus californicus
GGTTGAGGGAGAGAGAGAAGGCTAACAAATTTGAGAAACTCTAATGGGTAAGAGGCATTTCCACATGAATGTATAGTTAAGTCTTGCAATAGGCCATATTCAAAGCACACCAAGCTGGGGATTTCATTCATCCCTTGAGCACTGCATACAGGACAATTAAAACTCTCAGTTTAACACTGTTTCGTCCATTCAAAACTATTCGTAAAACATGACTGTAGAAGAGTCAGGTGTACTTTGAAGAAGGTTTGGTTGAGTGCAAGTTGCAAATCTCGACCATCTTTCTTTGCAGTTGACATGCTGTAATCTTGTAAAACTGAACCCGTGAACATGGTTACAATGGGGTCAAAGAAAAAAAACAAACACTGTTCATATTGTACAAGTATACAAGTAAGAATCCTATAGACATATTTTGTGTTTTTATTATGTGCTAAGCTGGATAATTTGTTTCTACTTTCAGTGACTAAGCTGCCAGCTGTTCCTTCATCCAGCTCTGGTGTTCAATTGACTCAACAAGTGAGTACTAATAAATCTAATATTATAACAGTTGTGTCTGCTACAAGTGTACACTGTACTATGTCTCAGGTTGTCACAACTTCTGTGGCTCATAAACTTTTCAAAACTTAAAGGCCTACTGTATAACTGTGGCCATTGGAAAATTATACTTAGTTACTTTAAGAATTAATTCTACTAGAAATATTTGTGATACCAGTGGGAAATGATGAATTGACTCAATGACTGAAACATAAGACAGTACAGTATACTTGGGTGAGTTTGCGTATATATTTATATACAGTATGGCCTGCAGGACTTTGTGATGAGATAATGTCAATATAACTTTAATATGGACAATTTGCATGTTGAACTCGCCTATCTTTTAATTCCAATTGTATTTCCATCTTCATCATGGGATTAGCTGTACATTCCAAAATGTTGCAGCCTGTGGATTGGGTACAGACTTTCACCTTGGCCTTCGAGATCAATTTCATGCCAATCCCTGCATTAAATCATACGACTTCGCAGTACTAAATAAATAATCTAACTTAGTTATTTGTATCCTATAATTATTACAGAGATTTATGACATACTTAGCAAAGCAAAGTTCTATTAATGTTATCTGAAAGGTAACCTCATTGTGTACGACAGTGCAGCAAACAGTGTGTGTGCCATTTATTTAATCAAAATGCCGCAAACATTTTCGTATCCCTTTAATCATTTCAGACTATAGCAAGAAGCCTCAATCCAAAGGCCGTCCCAGCCGCAGAAAACTGGCTTCGCTCTGTTGGCAAGTCGGAGAAGAAGGTGATACAGAATGCCCTACACGCGGCTGACAAATCGTACGTGGACACCACCCTGAAGCGGACTCTGCAACCAGATGCACGAAAGGCAGTGGAGACTTGGATGGAGGGTGCTAATGCAAAAGGTAATATGGCCTTCTTAGATCGCTAACTGAATTTAGTCGGATTGGTATTTTGGAAACAATACTGGGAATAATTTATCAGGTGTCGCATACAAAAATGATACGTAAAATGACCACGAGCTTGTCACCCATGTCCAGTGGCGTCTCCAGGGGGTGGCCTGGGGGGCACTTGCCCTCCCCCCCTAAAAAATTGTGCCCCCAGATGCGATTTGTAGTGTTGAACAAAATACTTAAAGAAAAGCATTATCTGCCTCAATTAAAAACATAAATGTCGGACAAAGCCCGAAAATTCTTGAACATATAAAGTCACTACAAGTTGCAAAATATAGCACCAGATTGCATCTAAGGACCCTTAATTAATAAAAAATGTCCCCTCCCCTTAGACCCCTCCCCCAGGACAGTATTCACGAATAAACATTGTTCCCACTTATTAAGTGCTGTGCCCCCCCCCCCACCCTGTTCCCCCCAGGTTGAAATGTCTGGCAAAGCCACAGCCCATGTCATGAAATGGTTTATAACAGTTCTTGAATGCAGAATATTAAGTGTTTTTTCTGCATTTTACCACCAAGTTAAAAAAGTCTGGAGACCTCAACGTTGCTGTATAAGATATAACCACTTATTTATACCAGTATTCTCTACTTACTGACTTTTGTGAACCGCATGATTGTCACACATGAAAGCGAAAGGCTTTCTACAGATTTCTAGATTTATCGCCAAACAAATATTAACAAGGGAGGTTTCAGTAATCTATTCATTCATCTTGAAACTTGAAAGACATTTTGTCAAAATTAGAGAAGAAAAAAAAAAAGGATACATTTTTGCAAAACAACTTTGAAACTCATGCAGTTTATTTATCATGAGAAGCCAGTGGTGAAAATTCATGGATTTTGTGTAAGATTAAGAAATGACACTTAATCTTGCTTTTAAGGTGATTTTAATGGTGTGAAAGCTCTCACACACAAGAGAACACTCCGGATGAAATTGCATACTGAAGCGCTGGGTGATCTACTTTTCCAAGGTTCAGCTTGTGCACTTCGTGCCAAACTAAAAAAACATATTCAAGAAAGTACAAGTTAAAGTGTGTAAACAGTTATTTTGATTTGAAACTTCCAAGAGATGTTTCCAAAAAATTTCTTCACCAATGATCAGTGTAAATCTACTTAGAACTAGTGATTGACTAGTACCAAGGTTCCACTTATACAGATTGTGACAAACTAAAACCATGTTTTAGAAAGTACAAGTTAAAGTGTGTAAACAGTTATTTTGATTTAAAACTTCCTAGAAATGTTTCAAAGAATTTACCAATTACCAGCTTAAATCTGCTTCTAGTGATCAACTCATAGTACTTAATGCCATGTTGCTACTGGTGATTACATGACAAAAATACTGAACTCATAGCAACAGCTTAACAAGTTTTGTGAATCTAGACCAGGGGTTCCCTAACTGGGGTGCATGAACCCCCAGGGGGTGCTTGAGTCTATCCCAGGGGGGTCTTGAGACGTTTCTGAAAGTCAAATCTTGTGGACTTTTTGTTGAACTAAAATCTGATATATTACATAATCTAGTAATGTACAAAAGTCGTACCTATCGAAAAACAGGAGCATCCGTCTCATCTTGTGTGATCGGTGATCGATGCTTGATACAATTCATGATCTGCTCTTGTAGTTTCCAAATAAATATTTGTTCATCTCTTGTTTTTTTCATTACAATATTACAGTATGAACTTGATCTTTTACGAAGCACGAAAAGTTGGGGGTGCGTGGACAACTCTGACTTCCACAGGGGGTTTGTGGGGGAATAAAGTTAGGGAAACCCTGATCTAGACTAAAGACCAATATGACAGCACCCTCTTTTTGTTTAACAATTCATTTTATATTTTTACATTTACAGATCGAGAAGTAGCAATCCAATTCTTCGGAAGCTTGGCTGGTTCCAAGCTCATGGGGATGAAGGAGGGCTTGAATCATCACCTCCACAAGGACCACAAGGGTGAAGTACTTTGCAAGATGTGTGATGGAGACAAGCTACAGCAGGTGCTAACAGCCCTTAGGAAGTAAGTTACTCTAGAGCGTTGATCTCAGAAACTAAGGAAATAACATGCAAGGATGGAATACAGTGTTGCCTAGAAGTTTGAATGGATGGTTAAATATTTAACTCCAGTAAATTGCAATTGAGGAATGCATCCAAAAGGGATTGAATGGAATTTACCAATTGCCATAACAACATGTAAACATATTGATATCTTATGGTATAAATCGAGGGTCTGCAACTTATGGGTCGTGATCCCAATGTTTGGGCCACAAAGGATTTTTGATTGGTCGTGTGATTGTTTCAGAAATTGCAGAATTTTTTTTCTAACTTATCTTGATGCGAATTATCATAATAGTGGACACTGTGTCCCTGTGAGCAGACCTCAGGATTGCATTGTCTATTCTTTAAGGAAAGGGATGCAGAGCTAATCATCATACAAGCAACCAAATTCCAGTGGCATTGTAATGATAAACTGGGGGGGGGGGGGGTGAAGGAGATAGCTGCCCTTCTTTGAATGTAAAGATTGTGATGGATTTGCTATTGCAGTATGCAAATGGTAAACTACAAATAAACTGTACCATTTACATGTGCTCTTGTTACTGGAAGTAGTCTGGTCAATTGAAGGACACAGTGATTTAGTTGTAGTGCTGAAATGTGACCAGTTGCTTAATAGCAATAGAAAGATTAAAACATGTCACCTATGAAGTGAGTTTATGATGTCAATTGTTTTTTGTCTGTACAAAATAATTATGATTACTCATAGTATATTAAAAAAAAAAAAATTGAACACTTTTAAGAATCTTAAATTCGTCAGTGTTCTGCTGAAATACTATTGCTTTTGTCTAAACGTCAAACAAATCTTTTCTCACATTTCAGAGGAAAACCTGTTGCCTCGGTGACGCTAAACAAAAGTAAACAGACTCCCGATAAGCTCCGCCACCTGCGACTGTTGACTCCATGCACTCGCAACCGAAAGGAAGAATTCCAAACGTGGCACCATCTTCCATCTTTCAAACACCCCGGACCCGTTTCCAATACCATTGCACTCTTTACACGACCACATCGACCTGTCCAGCGCCATTTCACCATCCACCCAGAGTGGGAATAAACGCGGCTACTACTATCACAATAACTTCCAACTCTTAACAAATTTTAATTATGAACTATTTAGTGATTATTGATTTAAAGGTATGTTTGTGTAAAAGAATTGCATTGGTTTGAAGTTTAATATAAATAATAAAAAGTTGTCTTTTGCTGTAGCCTTGGCTAGCTACGCAATGTGAAAAGAATTCAAGCTGTTGATTTTAACTGGAATATTTCAAAATTTTGTAAATTATTGAGTGAACTTATGCTGTTAATTGAATTTGACTTGCTAATAAAAATGACTGATATTTGCTGTATTTCAATGGTTTTGAGATTTCTCTACATGTGTAACTGTCAATTAATATGCCTGCAAATTTTTCAAGCGTGTACTGCTTGGTAATAGCCTAGAGAAAGTTACACACACACTTGAATCATTTTATTATCTCAGTGGCACTGGCAAACATTTCTTGGAATATGAGAAAAGGTGGGAACAGGAGATGTACCAACATCTACATTATCTAGAGGGGTACTTAAATTTCTACAAACTATTTTCACACCAGTGGGCTTATAGTCCAGAGTTGACAAGTTTATAGGCTGGATAAGTGAAGGGGAGTGGATAGGAAATGGTCTCAACATTTTTGGAGGTGACGTCACTACTTTACACCCTTAACTGTGAGCCATGTTTAAGACAAACATCAAGGTGTTCAGTTAATGTCAATATGAGTTGACACAAGTAACATTAATAGTGGAAATAACCAAAGTAAATAACTCACTATGGATGACTTCTTCAATCGTCAAGTTTGAGACCAAATCTTCCATATATCTGCTTGGTGGTAGTTCCTTCCTTAGATGCTAAAAATTGGCAGCAGAAGAGAATGCCACAATAAAGTTAGTTGATTGTCATTGGTTAAATTAAATCACAAAATGCAAATGAAATCAAAACATCTTTCCTGACTGCTGAGCGCTTCCTTCACGTGAGAATAGAGTGACTTTTCAGAGAATACCATTTTCATGGGTATTGAGAAAATTAGCTGTGGGGATTTGTCAACAATCCAAGTAGACCGTTGAGTTCTACATACAGTCATATAATATTTAACCTCATTTGAAGATGCAAGGACCAATCAAAGTTAGCCTTATTTAGTTTGGCTGTACAAGACACTACAAATACAAAAGGAATATTTGATACTTATGGCCAATATAAGTTGCAAAATATTCTGAGGACAGGATATGAAGATATGATTTGTAAGTTATTTCACAATTGAACTTTTTCAAAGCAACAAATTCTGCTGAGTGATAGTGTAGCATGTTATGTCTGCAACCTATCAATTTCTATTAATATAAGGAGCATATTCGACCATATTTTACACTTTATTTGGTAGAGATGTACGTGATAACTAACTCCACTCAAATGGCTAAGAATGTCTCCATCAGCTTTGAGATATCACGGTTTTGCACCATCAAAGATATTGCACATCCTCCCAGATGCATTACCATGGAAACATGATCATAGATGAACTATTATCATCCCAAGTGCTTTATTCAAGAAGAGACAAATTAACAAAGATACAACACCATACTAACTTCACACATTCAATTTATTTGCTGTATGGAGACGTTCGATGAAAGGGCAAAAAATCATAAAACCTTGTTGCAGTTGTTTATTGTTCTTACCGATTTGTCCGATGAGGTGTTGGCCGAGATCTTTCAGTTCATTGTACTCGTGTAACTTGGTTATGTGCGACTGGACTTCCTCCAAGTTGTATCCACTGTCGAAATCAAACAGATAATTATGCTGGAAAAATTTAGCATAGAAAGATGTATGTTGACACTCATTTTGAAAATAATTACATAATAAATAAATGTATTTTAATTTGAAGATAAAGTGTAGAGTCGATATGATAACGACTGGAGTGCTTAAAGCAATGACTTAGTTAATAATACTTCAAATGACTTTGTTCCTGTTAACACCAGAGAACGAATATTTGCATTAATGACTAAGTAATTAACCAGAATGATTTCTGTTTCATGTGGTTATTGCTGTTTCCCCCCTTTCCTGGTTTGCATGCAATCACTGGTTAATTAAACCAACCATTTATCTCTAAGTAAATATATCTGCACACACTGTTACAGCTGGTTAAATGGTTACAGCCAAATTTGTGCCAAACCGGTATAATTGAGCCTCAACCTTCCAGAGACACCGTTCACTTTCAATCGTTAAAGTATTAATGTTACCTTTCTTCAAGAATGTTGATTTCTTCATTGACACTCTTTAATTTTTCTTTCAAACCGTCCAAAGATCTCCTGACCTGTTCTTCAGATTCAGTTCCTCTTGGGTCTCTCACCTGTAAAAGAAAGAGGGAATGGGAAAATGTCTACCTCTTGTGGTTCCAGAAGTTATTCATCTTGAAATTAATGCAGCAGTTTGTGTTGATTATGCTACAAAACTGGTGGTAAAATACATTACAATTTTCAGAAAAGAAAAACAGGTACATTAACACATTTCTTGTAAGCTTTGTCTACCAAGTTGCACCAGGAAGGATGAAGTTGGTATATATATGAAATATAAAACACTTCAAGTTGTTAACAGTCAGTGAGGGATCTACTGTGTACTGTTTAGACATGACCTTAGCCAGCTAGCCATCTAGTGACAGAACTGAATTGTCAAATGAATGTGCAACAGACCGTTCATTTTCATCTCTTGAGTGCCGACCACACACCAGGGCACAAGAAAGCCACACATGTTTTCGATAACATTACATATCTTCTCTGAGAAGATTTTGATATCATCACGAAGATTACCATTGCAGGCAAGGTTTTGAGGATTTTTTCTGGTTGTTTCTTGGACATAATCAGGTTTCACCTGTTGGTTGTCTGCACAGCAAATTTAAAAATTTAAAAATTAATTGAATTGTACAAATAAATATGCAACAGACTATTAACTTTCACAGAGCAAAAAAAGCCACACTTGTTTTCTCTACCATTACATCAAGTTACAGCAAATTTGGTCGTCTAAGAAAGTTAGCCAAATAGTAAGGACCAATTTGTACATTGCAGTAGAGTTGTGTAGGTATGGATGAATAGAGCAACAGTGTTGGGCCAGTAAAACTCTCCTTTCAGATGAATCATAGCCCTAACACTATTCTTCTTAAACTTTTTTTATTATTTTAGTATCTCCAAAGGTGATACCAATTTATTGTGTTACCTATATGGCCATGCAGTATTTAGTGCAATGCAACATAATTTTGAGGTGAACAACTAGTCATTTGTCGGACGACCACCAAAGCTGAGTTTGGTCGTCAGAACAGAAATATCATCCCCTCAGACGACCACTAAAATAATGACCTGCATTCATTACAACGATTACAACGTTGAAAAACTCTCTCTGATACTAAGATTCCAACGTACTGGAGATTTGAAGTCCATCTTAAACTTCTTTCCAAATATGTTCCTTTGCATACTTGGTCTCTTTCTAGAAGAACTTGGTGTTGATAGAAACTGTGAATTCCTGATAACAAAATGAGAAAGAAGAGAAGCTTCTCAAATTAGAATTGGAAGGCAAAGAATCTCAGATAAATATTTAAAGGCAATATGTGCAGGGAAGAAAATGCACTATACTGTAAAACACTGTAATGATTTTGTTCTTACTTCTTAGGCATTAATTGTTGAAGAATCTTGACTTGTTTGTCCCGTTGTTATACCCCAGAATATTTGGAGCTTTACTGAAGCATCCTAGCAGGCAACAAATGTAGCACAAAATGATTAGCTAGCCCAAACTTTCCCCAAAATGCCAGACGAGATATATTCACTTTGCTTGGTCTTCAGCAGAAATGCACTGACATGCAATGAGTACCATAAATCAACATCAATTCATATTTAATTTCTCATATGAGCAAAAAATCTCACTACATGGTGCTTGACAATCTAGACTGAATTATAATAAACAAGCTGCTACTTTTGGGCTTGAATGTCAGTGTAAACATACCATTTCAAGTTTCCTAAATGCCTGCCCATACTCTTTTGTTTTAACATTAAGGACTTGTACTTCCCATAGTATATCTCTTTTGGCAATTAGAGATTAAACACAGTAAAGTATAGACTGCTAACTACAGAAACATCAGGCAAGGTATCATGTTGTGTTAATTTCTGTGATGTTTACTTTAGAATTGCTTAATTGCTGCTGCAAACTATTTATAACATTTAGCCATGGGAATGAGAGTCTGAGATGTGCATCTCCTCGACTTTTGAAATGATCAGACACAATTTTAACTTTCATTCCCATGGGCTTTATTGTAGGCCTACCTTGCGGGTGTTAAATTTGTTTTGTGTTTTAAGCTGGTTTTGCTTTTATCACAAGCAACTGTCGGGGTTGACTTTGATGGAGCAATGCTTTCCACTACTGCTTCATTGCCAGTCCTGGCGTTTGGAATATCAGTAGCAATATCATGGTTGAGCGCAGCAGCAGACGGTTCAGGGCTGATGTTAGGCCTAGCTTCAGTTTTACATAGAGGTGTTGCGTTAGGAACGGGTGACTTGAACGGTTGTCGCACACCACTTCTAGATAAACCAATTGATCGCCGTTTTGTTGGAACTCGTCGAACAGGGTTGAACTTCGAAGAATCTTCTGAAGTCATGGTGTTAAGATTATTGATGCAATTCCATTGTTTCTTGGTTAGTAATACTCGCCCTGTCGGTGTAATCAAACTGATAACAAATTGATGTCAAAATTCCCGGATTTTTTGATGAACTGTAAGTTAGGTGGCATGGTTCTGTTACAACCACCACTGACGGCGTGTGGTTGTGAATTTGGTAAAAGTTGTCCGAATCGATTTTGTCCAGTGCCTTCCGTTTTTGTAATCGTCATGGACCCATTTTTTATCGAAAATATTAACCACAGCAGAAATAACAAACATAATGAGAATTCACTGTTTGACCCGACATTTTATGAACAATAGCAAAATGGACATTGCTCGAACGTTTATCAATTTACGCACTTGCACCCTAATTCTATGTTTCGCACAGAAATGTTACGTGGAACGCTGGCGAAATATAATAATTTATCAAGTTATGACCGACTCAAGAATTCAACGGAAAATGAAATAATCTAGACCCACTTTTTATAATATTTGCAATATTTTGTGGTAAGTATACTGAATTTACTTATATTCCTCCGGAGATATATTACGATTATCCATTCAAAGTCTTGCAGTGCACTGAGACTCCACCAACAATTACATTCCAAACAGTACTAAGTATGTGTTCCGCGAACACAAATTAGCCTAGATATCGAGAAAATAGACGTACAATACTAGGCTATTCGCAAGGCAGCTGTGTGAGTGGTGGTGCAGGAATCACTTTTCGCCGATAGGTATTGTACCAATCAAAGTACAGTTTATTTGAAATATGTTAATATATATATGTATATTATAATATTTTTTTCTTTTGAATAATGACAATAGTTAATAGCCTAGGCCTATACCATGTAGCCTAGGCATAACATTACTAATACTAGGCTAAGTACAAATGACAGGTTCAGTGTCATCACATCTGCGCATTTAGGCCTACATTACATTTCATTTTTGGGGGAATATGCCTCAGTTTCAAAGGGAATGTGATTGCTATATGAGCAGCAAGAAGAATCCCACATTATCTATTATTATTATGCAATATTATATCCATACACAACATACTGCATGTTTCGGTAGATTCAAGATGAGCAATTCATGACATTCACAGCTATGGCAATACATTCGATTCAATTAGTGCATATAATGGATTTAATCCCCATATGTATTCAGATTAATGCGCCGGTATATTGGATTTGATACGTGTATATATTGCAATTAATACACGGATATATTTAAGCCTTATAATTGGCTAATAATATATAGGCGCAGATATTCAAATTAATACGCATATAAATTCAAATTAATATGCTGATATATTATGCTGTTTCTGTCCCACATCTTGCCGTACACAGCAGGCCTACAATATCTGAGGATATCATTAATTTGAAATCACCCTGTAAGGGGATGGTTGTTGTTGGTATGAGGGTGTAACATGGTAGGATAACCATAGAAATTTACTCTCCCTGACGATCCATTTACAATATTCACTGACTTTATAAAAGCTGAAGCCTCATAGTAGCACCATTGGCATGGTAGCTGTACTGTAGTGTACTCTAATCGAATGTTCTCAAAATTCAACTAATGCTCCATGATACATGAAGCACTTTTTGACTTTCAGATATAAAGTTATTTACCATTTTATACTCTTTAAATTAAATGTGGCATTGATCCAGGTCTCAAAACTGGACTATTTACCTGTTGGCCAGTGGATTTTATATTTTGCCAGAAAGCAATATAAAATGGCAAATGCAATCGTTTGCTGGCCAGAGCTTATGAAGCTAATAACATAAACAAACGGTAATTGGGTTATTAATTGTCTATCCAAGAAACAAGATTTGCTAACATATGCCCTGTATTACCGCTCAATTCTCATCAGCAAATATTATCACAGACTGCTCTTAAAAACCTGTACAGTAACTGATTTTTTGTTGTAATTCAGGAAAATGCAGAAACTGCTTTAGATGTTTAGATGTCCAGTAGACTTTTTAAGCACTGAAATTTACTTGGCAGGTTGTTAAATTTATGAAATTCTAGGTCTGATGATCACCGGATGTTGAAATTGAAGTTTCATATCTAGTAACTTCAGTATGATTGCAACAAGAAGCAGGATGATTTTTAAACTTGGTTTACTGTACATGCTGGATGCCATCCAAATCAAGCTAGCAATGTATATTGATGATGTAATTATATCAAGTGTACAAAACTACCAAAAAAAACCCCCCAAATATTTCCAGTACATGCATGCTCCCTTTATTGTATATTGATTCCTAACGAACTTCCCTGTGACAAACTCTATGTATTGATAAGTTGACTCATATATCTTGTGTGATAGGATCCTACAACACCAGTCATCAATATGGCTGTGCAGTTGTGACAGTAGTAAAGAGTAACATGAATTCTGCAATTGGACATTGTACTTAAGAGAAGCCAGTGTGTTTAGGGTGTTTTATCTAATAAACCGCTTGTTGTGGAATATATTGGATTACCAAACCACAAGGAAAGTACCTAAGACCTGTGGTAGGTGTTCCCAATACAATTTTTAGGATTATATGTACAGGAAATATTTGGCTAAAAGGATTCCTAGTCACAGAATTTCTTGAGTGTATTCTAAAGTTTGGTATGATAACAATTAGAGTGTTAACTGCAGTAAAAAAAAAAACTTTTCGTCAACATACATATTTAAAGTGTTTAAGTATCAAACAAAATTGATATGGAAAAACTTTCAAATTATAAATAAATTGTAAACCATATATAGTTGAAAGAAAATATTTCTACTTCTTTATTTGGCTATGATTTTCAAAATAATATTTTCTAGGTAAAGGAACTCAGGCTGTTTTATCCCTTAAAACTCCCAAAATATTTATTTGCAGTTGTTCAGCTCTTAGATCAAAGAACTCACCAACTGGTCCATTTCTCTTAGTAAATTGATAATACAAGGGACGATACAGTACATACTATGAAATGCTACATTGATAAATTTGAGAGACTTTATGCAGACACACAACCATCTTCTCCACTTTAAAGTATCCCCTCCCCTCCCCCACAGCACCACATTCCTCACCCCCTGCAGTCCCTGAGCTCATGTATTTCATCATGGAGCTGATTTGAATGATTTCATTCAATCATGTGATGGATTGTATGGCAGTATGTTAAAACAATGATTTACTTTATATAATTAATGATACTGTGTGCACTGCAGGCTATGGCATAGTTGTTGCATAAATTTGCATTGTGATGTGAGATTGTGGAGAACCTAAACATATAGAAGACCAATAGCTGGAAATTACATTAAAATTATCTGCTTTCCAATTTCCTTTTCATATCCATTGTCCACCTTATTCACCAAATGTTGTAAGCTACAATATAGACAATGTGTGAACTTCTCTACTGTTCTACAAAAGAGAAAGAGCGCCCTCTTTATCAACTTTTATATATAAAATTAACCACTGTGTACATAGATGTTTGCAGTGCTTGGGAAGATCTTCCTCTCTTCACAACTTCAAAGATACTGCAATTAAACTGACAGTATTATATCTAAAATGGTGACATGTTGCTTTGGGTTATTGCAAATAAAGTTCTTATAGGGATCTTTGGTAGGATTTGAATTGGAGACAGTTCGGGAGGAGGGAGGGGGGGGGGCGGGCTTCATTATGTTTCTTTTCTTTTGTGATAGTTCAGGGTCAAGAATATGTAATATATGATTAACTATTACATAAATGTGAGGGGTTCTAACAAGAACCATGTTTCCTTTCTTGCAAAGAATAGATGGGGAGGATTTTGCTCTTTACATACCATAAAGTAGCCTGCAATAAATATGTGGTTAAGTATGTTCAGTCAGAGGAATAAGTTTGTCCTGTTACTTTAATTAGACTTATTTGTATTACCATCTATACAAAATTCCATGTTTTGTTTTTTAAAATGTATTTCCCTTAAAAACTATCTAATTGTCAACGCATATCTCCATATCAAAAGAATAGCTTATACATAATTTAACCCCCCTTTTACATTATGATGGACTAAATCATATGTACAGTATACTGTATGAGATCACTACAGGTTCACTCTCAATTCACTGTTGCCATGCAATCTAACCATTAACAGTTTGCACTGCTTTTTTCTAATATATACATCTATATATCTAAACTGGTTATGCTGCTCAGAGTCTCACAGTTTGCATTATGTGTACAAGTGCTCTTTGAGATGTGTTCAATGGATCTTTGTACACCTTTAAGTACAGAATGTGTTCAGACCTTAATAAAAATATATCCTTTGGGATATGCAGAACTTGGATGATATCCAAGCTCTTATTTTAAGTAGTAGAAACTTGATATAGCTGTGTTTATATTCAAAGATCATCCCTTTTGTTAATTTTTGGGATATTCTTCTCTCATTCAAAGTCCAAATGCTGTGATTTATGACAATCAATATTTTGTTTACATCATTCCTCATCTCTCCTGCTTAATATGCTGTGAGAGTATTGTGGAGGCTGCTGACATTGACTTTGTACAAGCAGATTGAGATAAAAAAAAAAACAGTCTACATGAAGCTTTGAAAAAGTTTAGATATAACTGACACTTGAGGTGAAGGACAGACAGACAGACAGACAGACAGACAATAGGTCACAGAATAAAATTCTTTGATGTTGAGGAAATGAATATGTTTACATATAAAGCAGTAGTAGAAGTACATTCAAAAGGTCAATTTATGGTTGTCCATAAATATATATATATATATATATATACTGGTGCTAGATACCTTTTTTCTGGATTTGAATTTAGATCTTTATTTCATTTTGGAGGAATTTTACACAAATAAATGTTTTATTTCCAATTGGATTACATTTGGTGTTTTATAAGGCAATTATTAGGAGAATGAATAGCAGCATTATGGAGTTACTACCACAGGTAAGCATTTCTTGCATTAAAAGTACTTGGATTTACACAAGGGCTTCAGTACTGGATATAACATAGGAGGACATAATAATTGCATTTTACATTAATCAGTAATTTAAACTCATAAAAACAAGAAGTTTACCATACATTTCGTGTTGCTCTTTTATGTTCAATAAACTGTTTTGGTTAAAGTAGGGCCTACTGTATGTAAAAAAAATGTTTGAAAACAATTAATTCTTTAGACTCCATGCAGCCCATACAGTTAACTTTCAATGCTTACAATTCTAACTTTAAAAATAGAACAAGGCAGTATATTTTCTGATAACTTGGGCTGATTCTATTTCTTGCCAATCTAGTTAGCTAGTTACGGTTGTAGTAGATATATATAAATATAGTTTGTTAATTAGATAGTTAAAGGTGTTTGTTCATTTGTCTGTTTTCAATGATGAAACTTTTTTTTTTATGTCTCTTTTCATTCATATCTTTGATCATTTAATGTCCATCTTGACCGCACAGGTCGAGACGTGTTCGTAATTTATAGGTTAGTTTTTACGATGGATAGAGGACTGTTTTGATGATGTTACATAATATTAATTTCTTTCTCAAATGGGGGAGGGGGTCGACTTGTCATTGACACCACCACTATGATATGTGTTGTTAAACTCTAATTTTTGCAACAACTACGAGAAAAAGGACAATCTTGCGCTGGTAACGTTAATTGGTAGTTCCAATGGAAATATTAAAATAGCTGTTATTATGAAAACAAAGCCTTGACAGTCTTTACGTTTAATTATTGGATTTGATTTTTAATTTTTTTCTGTCTAAACAAATTAGGGTGATAGTTGTTGCAGCAAGCAAAATTATATTTCATTATAT